>OY720452.1:20888452-20923452 GCA_963082715.1 Harpalus rubripes
ATATTTTTATGCAATTGGAATAGGAAACAATAATAATATTACAACTATATTTTCCTGAGAAATTATAATACGAGATAAAAAAACTATATATTTTTTATTTATACAAATGAAATACAAAACAATAGAAAAATTGAAATTGTATTTTTTCAGAAGTTATAATATTAAAAACTACATATTAATTTAATTGATAATAGACGAAAAAAACTTTCGTACATATTTTGATTTGCAAAATATAATAGCAAACATGTAAATGGGAAAATATGATTTTTTTTCTGTAGGTAGCAGCTCTTTAATTATTCTAACAATTTACAACCTTAATCTTCTTCTTCGGATACGGATGAGATATCAAAATCTGATTCATCGCTGTCATCTAATCTAATAATTAAGTTATCTATGCCATCTACAATGTGTTCCCGTTCCAAAAATTCTTCTTCCTTTTTCTCGACATCTGCACATATATTTTACCATTCTTGAACACTCACATTTTTAAATTTACTTTTTCTATTTTGGTGCTTTAATGTGTACTTTATGAAACCCATTTGGGTGTCATAAAGTACTTCACTATGACATCCAAATGAGTTTCATAAAGTACACATAAAAGAACCGAAATAGAAATTCCTGAACATGAAATAATGTATTTTTTTTTAAAATGACCAAAATAGAAAAAATACTATAAAATACACGTTTCATAAGACATTTCAGCGCACTTGTCCTCTTAGAAAACTCGCGGCAAGCCGCTCGTTACTAAGAAAGACGCGTGCGCTAAAATCATGTCTTATGAAACTTGTATCTTAATGTACTATTCTGCTATTTTTCTCACGTCATCTAATTTAAATGTAGTATTATTTGCAGCAACGTAGTTTTTTACTACGGCCCATATTTTTTCAATTGGGATTAGTTCCGGGTGGTAAGGGGGTAGTCGTACGACTACATGACCATGTTCAGCTAATAATTTATCGATCACGTAATTATTATTATTATTATTATTATATGTAGGTTTGTGTAATTATATTTTACTGTATAATTCTGGTTTTGTTTCATTTAACTCAAAAAATATGTTATGCTCTACTAACCACTTCTGCATGTCTGCTTTTTTCCATACAAATGACGGACTCGGCTCTGTACAGACATTGTGATATGAAGCATTATCAATAACCAAAACTGATTGTTTTTCAAGATTCGGAAGTAATTTTTCTTTCAGCCACATAACATAATTTTGATGATTCATTTCATCGTGATAATCACCTGTTTTAAGACCTGATTTAAACATCAGTAGTGCATTTGGTTCAAAATTCTTTTTACCGCCCGCATGAAGAATTATTAATCGTTGCCCTTTACTAAAGGTGATTTTAAATAGTTGTTGGAGCCTTCATCCCAACATTTCGTCAGTGTAGTTTTCTTAAATATTCTACACGTTTTCTCTAATTTCTGTTTTCTCTATTAAAACTTGTCTATTTGTCTTCACATTTTCGCCATCGGAATTAATGTCTTTTTCATTTGTACAGCCTCAAATACAGATTTCATTGTAAGTCTCTTTTATGGAATCGAGCAAAGCTGTAGATCATCATTCGGATGATTTCTTCTTCAGATTTATGGACAGTTGACATGGACCTAGGTTTAGAAAAAATTTTGCTTCGGGAAACAAATTTTCTTTGTCCTTTTTGTTTGCCTTCGTTTATAATTCTCTTAACAGTACTAAAACTAACACTGGTTGCATTGGCCGTTCGTTCATGTAAACGTATAAAACGAATAGCAGGATTTTCCATATATTTCTTCCTTCATAAACTTGTAGACGTTGAATATTATTTATCGTCCTTGACTATGAACCATTTTCTTGTACATACTCATGGTAAATCAGCGTTTCTTAACCTACGGGTCGCGACCCAAATTTGGGTCGCGGAGGGATTTGAGTGGGTCGCGTAAACTATTCAGAATTTTATAGTTTTGATTACTAAATGCCAATCATACTTTTCTAAAATGCATATAAAATTTCATTAAAATGTTACTAATGATAGCATAATGTACAATTGTTACTGCTAATAACCCTAGAGACTTTGAGTTCATTTTGGTTACAAAAAGAAAAAACAATCTTGAGAAATACAAAATAGAACATATTATTATCTTTTGCTGCTAGGTATCTAGCTATATGTGCGAATCTGGTTTTCACATTAATTATCATCAATTTTTGTTAGCTACTCGTATTTTTGGTTTTAAATTTTAAAGAAATGCATTTTCATTCATGTTCGGAAGTCAAATTGGACAAATTTGGGAAGGTAATATTTATGTTTTGGACATTTGACTATCAGACAAGATTAAAAGTGTATCAAATTCCTGTACCAAATTGTAATAAGAGTCGTATTATTTGAAATTGTTGATCTTATTATGGTGTTAAATTTATATTATTTTGTTTAGGTATTTGACATATTCGTACATATTCATTTTCTTATTTTTATAGACTATTGTTTATAATAAGACATGTTTTATTTTTTAAATAATTTTCTATAATGGGTCGCGAAACCTATACAATAAATAAATTTGGGTCGCGCCTTGAAAAGGTTAAGAAACGCTCTGGTAAACTGACCGAAAACCAAGAGCTATAAGAAAGTAGTAAAATTACAAAAAAAAAACTGTTGTACTTTGTTCGCTATTAATCAATTAAATTTACTATACTTACATATTTCAGATTCACTGACAAAATTAACTGTTTAATCTTGAAAAAGACTGATTTAATTTACAGGCAAAAACAATAAACATAAAACAAATACCAAATACGAAGAACAACTACAAAAGCAAATAAATAATGATGTTAAAAAGCAACAAATGATAGCTGATCACAAGAATGTGTTTAGAATAGTCTATAGCATCGCGATACGAGTTTTGGTTTCTGCGTCACAGCTCATGAGATTTGGCACGGCCTCTACTATTTGTCAGCACATGCGCACCACAATTTTTGCGAGTTGCGTAGAAAATATCAAAACATAATAAGTGATTTGATCCAGAATCATGTTATCTGATTGACCTCAAGAAGAAATGTTTTTATATTTGGCCAACCTCGATACCTCGAATAAAAAACAGTAATTATATAGATATGTAATATGATAAATAATTAATATTTGTTTTTAGCTAATTTATTGACTGATATTTATTCTGCAGAAAAGACAGTAATTAATTATGAAGATATGTCAAGTCCGTTGTCCATTCCAACCATGCAAAGTTTCTTACATATGTCTGAATGAGTAGATGAACAAGACATGCCCACAAAAGGGTTCATCAATGCGTATATGAACGCATCCAAAAAGGAACAAACCTATAAATTAACGGTCGGTATGTTATAAACTTAAATTAAATTTTGTTGTTTGCTGTTAAAATTTTGCGTTATCCTAAAATATTATTTCCAAATATTTCAACTTGTAACGTTAACGTGGTTCCCAATAAGATACAACTAATTTTTCAGTGTTTATGCTAACAAAAAAGGTTTTATTTTAATAATGTAAATATTTTCTCCAAATTTTAACAATACTGCATACCCCATTGTCATAAATTTTTAAAACGGAAAAATACTTATTCAGTCTTACTAATCTTGTTCCATTAAAAAATATGATGTTGGCGCTTATGGTAAATACCGTCTATCTCAAGACTTTAATATTTCAAATATTTTGATGCATTTTACACAAAAAATAAAAATTTCTCGCGAAACTTCTTAACATAAAAGGTTATTTTTAACAAGAATTTACGTTTTATTTATCTTCTAACATCTTTTCAAATACTCTTCCAACACTTGTAACAGCACTCGAGCTTCACATTTCTGTAAATATTTTACATATAGAAAAGGAAAAGGAAGACAATCGATACATAAAACTCAGTCACTTTACACAAACGCAAGCAGACAGAAATCCGTGGCATGTCAATACAGTTCTGTTCCATCGGCGGTGACACAAGCCCCGAGCAGACGGGTGACGGCGTCGCGGCGGCTGACGTCGCCAGCGAAACGAGCGAAGTCGCGCGGAAGAATGACGCCAGAGCTTCAGGCAAGTCATGGACACCTAACCCGTCGAGAAAGACATGTCAATTCTTAACTACTTATTTGTCTATTTTTTTCTATATTTTTTATGTTTTTATCACAACAAGAAAGAATGGAAAACTTTACTCAACTTGAAAACGTTGATATATGTAATAATAAAATATACATAATGTATATTTTATAAATGCAATATTTGCAAGTTAAAAAATCTGGTGTGGCCAACACAATACCTCCCGCCATGTACCGCTCGAGTCACAAAAAAGATTAAGCTAATCTTTATTTTTGAGACCAACGCCAAATATTTCCAATTTTAAATAGCACAAAATTGACCCCTGTAGTGTACTCTCCACGCCAGCAATGAGTGCCCGTGAGGTGACGCCTGGTAAACGCCCACACATTGCGAATATTTTATCATTATCGATATCTGTGTATACAAAGCAGATTTGCACATCCAGCAATGGTTAATAAGCTGTGATGATATATTTATTTAATTACTTATTTTTGGATTAGCAAATTTTACTTTAATTTTCGCAGTTTAGTTCTTAAGATATAGTCTAATCTAATCCAAGTAACTACATTTTAGATAATAATATGAAGATTAAATTTTAAATACCTGGATAAAATAGAATTCACTAATCCAAAAAAGAGAATTAGCTTAAACTTTTTGGTGAATCGTTAATTTTTATTAATCCAAATACATACCTACATTTTTAAATATGCTGGAAACTGTACTGATTTCCTTTCCTATTGTTCTACTTACATTTTTCTTTTTAAAATGTTACCTACTATTATTAATTTGAAAGGATTAATTCTTTGACAGTGACATTTATCTGTCAGTTACATACATTTGAATAACTGCCAAACAGTACTGTTTGTTTAAAGCGTAGGCTCCGTGATTTAAATTATAGATAATTTTATAAATTTATCCATATAATATGTAGAAAAAGTATTAATGCAAATCTGTACAAAATTTAATAACCTTAATTTTTATAATAACACTAATGTCAAAAAATAACAGTTAAAGGTATTTTTCGAAGAAAAACTATTTTGAGCTCCCAGTAAAGTGCCATTTCCGGTTATCCAATTTACACCAAAATCTAATGGGCTCTTTCCATTAGAGAAAAAGTTCGAAATACAAGGTTTAAATTTTTTCTAAATGTTAATCTTTGAGTTAGAGTGGAGGATTCACACACACATACACACATACACACAGATATCATCGGGAAAATGTTAAAATTGAATTCTAGGGACCTTAAAACGTGGTCATTTACCAAAATCTCGATATGCGATTTTTAGCACGATCCCTATACCTCCTTTACCAAGGGTAGCGGGAGGTACACAAGCAGAGATTATTTGAAATAATGTTTTATAAAGAATATTTCAAATAAATGAAGTAATTTAAGAAATAAATTGCAATGTATCTTTCGTAAACATAGTAATTTTACAACACGGCGTCGACTTATTACAATTAGAGAATTGCACCCAAATGTCTTAGAAGAGTGGTTCCCAATCTTTTTCGTTTGCGAACCACCAAGCATTTTTTTTGTAGACCGGTAAAGGTAAAAAAAATAAAGATAACATTGTATTCCATCGGCGGTGACACGAGCCAGCTCAATACCTTCCGCCATTTAAATTTTAATATACATACTTCATTTCACGTAAGAAAATAGCGTCCCTACGGTTTAGATAGGGATATAAATTCTGACCTTTGATTGGTCAGAATGCAAACCTAGTTCACAAAAACTAAAAAATATCAGCTGTCAGTTGTTAGTTTTCAAATAAAATCTACAGAATTAAATCATGTTATGTTTTGTTGTAATTATTTTAATATTCAAGATTTGCACATTTTTGCAGATAAAAATATTTATTATTGACAAAGTTTCGTTTCACGAATTTTAATTATTTATTTAATGCATGTAAGTAGTAGGAGGGGGCACACTTCCCAGCCAGACTTCTTAATTTATTCAGGTCACGTACATGTACTTGTACATGTACTTGTACACGTACTTGATTCCTGGAATTGCAGGTGTGCGTAATTGTAATTATAATTTTTGTCATGTACTTGTGTCATGTCGTAATCGACCGGAAGTAATAGGTTAGGACATGTTTGTACTTGCTTTTTGTAATTGCAGGTGTGCGTAATTAGGTAATTATAATATTTCATACGCCTTGAAAAAATATCCGATTATGTAGCAATGGCTTTTAACACAGGGTACGCTACCTTCGTTGATTTGTTCCTTTTGTAGATATTATCTTCGTATTATATGCAGGTCCAGGTATATTCTTTTAGGAAGCCTTTATATTTTCGCTGTAAAATATTTTCTATAGGTCGGTATATTTATGTTGATGCTTGATTTTTGTAATTGCAGGTGTGCGTAATTAAAATTGGTCATACGACTTGAAAAATATCCGATTATGGGGCAATGGTTTTTAATACAGGGTAGGTTTCCTTAGTTAACTTGTTCGTCGTGTAGATTTTATCTATACAATTTGGGGTCGTATTATGCCCAGGTACCAAATGCTGTACACGTCTCTTCTCGCTGTGTTTTTAGTAAGTTTTTATATTTCCGCTATACACACAGGGTAGGTTAATGTTTAAAAATATAAAATTATTTTAATAACAACATCCGCTCTTCTATTGCTCGCGGTGTGGAACATAGATTTAAATCACTAAAATACTTTAAGACAGGAATAGGTATGTGCTTTTAGGAAATGCAGGTGTGCGTAAGTAATTATAATTTCTGTCACGTATCAGGGCACTGGAAGTAGCTGGTTAATACTTGATTTTTGGAAATACAGATGAGCGTAACACGTATGAGGGTGGGTGTACCGGATTGTAAGCGACAGGGAGTATCAGACTATAGCATGTTTGTTCTCATCGTACCCACAGGATCAGGATCCCATATATATATATATATATATATATATATATATATATATATATATATATATATATAAACAATGTTTTATTATTACATAAATAAATATCGTAAGTTTTACTTAAAATAAGTGCTTGAATTGCCTTCTGTAATGTATGTTTTATACTATTTTCTCTGTTGAGGCTTTCTCTTATATTATTTCTTTATAAAAGTATTTGACAATTTCCATTAAGGGAAAATTTTGATAAAATTATTATTTGTGTTTTTTATTCTGTCCGTTGCGTCCGTTTTCTAAATTTTTAGTGTATTTATTGCAGTCATGCCAATCACAAATAACAAAATTTAGCAGAGACGTCTTTTTCCTATATTCTCGCATATAAAGTTGAATTACACTTTTTATTCTTCTTGTGTTTTAGTAAGTCTTACTATTTACGCTATACAGGGTGTATAGAGTTCCTTAAACATTCTTTCTTCAGTATACAGTTTCTCTTCATACAAAACATTTTATATTCTTATACAAGTAGCTCTGTTGAAAACATAGGCTACCCCCAAGCCCCAAACCAGGTAAGAAAATATTTAAAACATTATATTTATTAATTCTATATACGCATTAACCCTGTTTGCGACGCCCCTGCATATAATATATTCCAATCTACAAATACATAAATTTATATTAGAAAGCACAGTGAAAGCCAGAATAAATATTTTAGGGATTAAAATTTAATATTAATTGGCAAATATATCCATTTTGGAATTATATGACTATGATCGTAATGAGAATATCAACCGTAGATAATCTCTGTATTTGGATTAATATGTTATAAAATATTTCTATTTTTAACACAGAGTAAGTTTATATTTAAAAATATATTGCAATCAGCATTGTCTGCAGGTATACCCGAGAGAATTAGATATTCCGTGTGTTTTCTGATTACGATATAGATAACACATTCGAGCGTGAATTTCAGCAGAGACGCGTCTTCTTCCGTATCTTCTCACATATAAAGTTGAATAATTCCATACAAAAGTCACACCTTATGTACTCACATTTATTCTGCTTATTATAAGGACCTCTCTATGGTTTGCAAGTATCAGGACACCCGGGAATTACATATTTTGTGCGGATTCTGATTATGAGATAGATAACTATTTTTCAAAAGATTTTTTCCTCAGCGTTAACCACAGGGTAAGTGTCTTGTTTGCAGGTGTCAGAGTATTCCGAGGAAATTAAATATTTCCTGTGTTTTCTTCTGTTTGTGTGTTTTACACTAAAAAATTATAAATCTTTTCTACTTAAATTATGATACGTTAATTTTTATAGTACCTATTTCAAGTACATTTACTGCAACAATTTTGAGAATTATAAGTAAAGATCACAGAAATTCTGTAATAAATATATTTATGTTGGTAATGTAATTTTTAATATTTTCAGTATTGATATATTAAATGTACCATAAAGATTTATGCCTGAGTACTTTTACCTGCAACATTTTTCACGGTTAAAAGCATTAGACTCTCTCCATGAGTAATTCTAATTAAACAGTTTCTTACTACATTTCTTTTTATTTACTACAGCAGAACTATGTGGACCAGGAAGAACGTAAATAATTGTAAATGGTAATGAATAAGTCGCAATTTATTGGGGGTCAAATATACAATTTCATATAATAATTAGTTATTTGCTTTATTTACCATAATATTAGTTGCGTATTTTAAATCAAGAGTTGTATCATAAAAAACCGTATCTGTATAGGTACTATACAACCAAAATTCTGTTATATTCAATACCTATATTTAAAAAATCCGTATAGTAAGTCTTACTATTTCTGAAGGACTAACCTCTTAGCAGCCCGTTTTTAGAAACAAAAATTGCTTGTATCAATATCATATATGAAAATTCCCGGTTCTTTAGATACATGTTTGTCCTATTTTAATAAAACTCTGTAATTTAAATGAAAGTTAATGACAGTTTTTATTTTATGCATATGTATATATATATATATATATATAAATAAAAAAACATAGGTGTTGTAAAATTTGTTTTTTTACACTATTCTGGTCATATTACTTGTTAGTTGAAATTATTTATTTTCCTATTATTACTTCTAAAAAAGAATCATGTTTTTTTCTAAAAAAAAGAATTCATAATGGACTGACTATGAGTAGCAGGTAGAGAATATTCCTAGAACTTTACCAGTTGGACAATCGACTCAGGTTTATGAAAGAGAAATTGCTTAGTATAAATAACAAACATGAACAATTGCCCATTTTTGTCTATATTTTAATAATACTCAGTAATTTATATAAACTATTTATATTTCAGTTTAAAATATTACGAAATGTTAGATTGCATTGTTCTAAATATTATATTTTTAAAGATAGTTATAAGTTTCTGTTCGAAATTTTTCAAATTACAAGTTAATTATCTTACAAAAGCATTTTTTTAAAAATTCATTGTCCGAAAAATATCTGATAGCAATTAGATTTTCAAGACAAGTTTTCGATAAACTAGTTTTTTAAAAAATATTGTAATAAATAATTTTAAGTATTATTTAAGTCATGAAGTGTATAAATAACAATCAGTTTTATATATATATATATATATATATATATATATATATATATGTATATATATATATATATATATATATATATATATATATATATATATATATATATAAGTAAACCTTACGGTATTTATTTATGTACTGTATAATAATAAAAACACTGCTTGTACTCGTATATATTTATTTATTTAATTCCGTACATAAAAATTTCGCCCAGGTACAACCTTTAGTCAATGAACTCAAAGCCAGGTAGAAATTTACTTAAAATTCCTGAAAATGTGTGTATACATACAAGTTGAAAGAATCACTTACCTTACACCCCTGTTTAAATTACTATACCCCAGATAATATTATAAAATTGTGTATGAGATATTAAGTATATGTTTATTTAATAATAAAATAAGTATTTACAATAAATATTAATTTACAAAACATCTACACATAAAACTTGATGTCGAGATTCAATGAAACATATAAATAAAAATATTGATGTAATAATAACAAAAATAAAATTATTGATAATGAATTGTTACAGTATAAGAAATATTAATAAAATTACATACATTACATACAAATAAATATTCTATTTCTACTTAAACTTTATCTTTTTTATTCCATATGAGACACTATTTACATTATCTACTAATCTACGTTTCATAAACTTAACAGCAAATGCCTTTTTTTTCCTTCCTCGTTAACACTGTATGATCCTTAGTACATCTAATACTATTAAAATGTAATACAGGGTTTTTAATATTAAAGCATTTTTAAAAAATACATTGTCCGAAAAATATCTGACAGAAATTAGATTTTCAAGATAAGTTTTCGATAAACTAGTTTTATTTCAGTTTATAAACTATTTTTATTTCAGTTTAAAATATTACGAATGTTACATTGCGTTGTGGTAATTATAATATTTTTAAAGATTTCGGTCGAAAATATTCAAATTACAAGTATAAGCTATTTTTATTTAAGTTTAAAATATTACGATACGTTATATTGCGTTATTCTGATTATTATATTTTTATTTCAGTTTAAAATATTACGATATGTTATATTGCGTTGTTCTAATTATTATATTTTTAAAGATAGCTATAAGTTTTCGTTCGAAATTATTCAAATTACAAGTTAAATATCTAACAATAGTATTTAAAAAAAATCATTCTCTGAAAAATATGTGATATAAATTTGATTTTCAAGATAAGTTTTCAATAAACTACTTTTATTTTAGTTTAATATATTAAGAAATGTTATATTGCGTTTCTCTAATTATTATATTTTTATTTCAGTTTAAAATATTACGATATGTTATATTGCGTTGTTCTAATTATTATATTTTTAAAGATAGTTATAAGTTGTTGTTTTTTTAAAACATGATTCTTTGTTGGAAGATGAATTTTACGAATGTTATATTGTGTTCTTATTTGAACTAATAATTTGAATATTTTTGATCAGTTTAAAATATTACGAATGTTATATTGTGTTTCGTTCAAAAATATTCAAATTACAAGTTACCAGATAATTTTTAAAAATTATTACTATTATAAACTTGATATTTGAATAATTAAAAACTTTTAATTAATCAATCTTAATTGAAATTATTTTTAAACATGATTCTTTGATAGAAGATGAATACAATCCTTCTTCAACACCATATTTAAAACTGACCTGCGCTTGCTCGAAAGGCCAAAATAAATGGTTTATGATGTAAGATTGATATTCTGAAGAAATAGGAAGAAATGAACTTTTAACACCAGAGGATTACAGGGTTGTACATCATCACTGTATCGTTATTATTGTTTGATATATTTATTTTGTAGGATTAATTGTTACATTAATAACAATTTAACAAATATGATAATGATCTTTATAAATATGTGTTTATAAATAGCTTTATTTCTTCAGCTGCTTCCACCTTTGTCTTTCTTTAGCATAGAACGCTTTTTTAACTGTTTTAGTGGCATTCACTGGTGGAGTAATTAGTACTAGCTTTTGTTGAATAGCTTGGGCAGGTTTGTATGGGGGGTCATCACACATGCCCAATTTTCACTTGAGTGGACGTGGTATGTAGGCACAGAATGGCACATTTTCTGTTGAACTGCTAATGAGGGGTCGTATGAGGGATCATCACACATGTCCCAATCCTCACTTGAGAGGACATGGTATGGTTGTACGGGATGGAGCGTCTGCTGAACAGGACATGTGGGACTAGTGGCGTCTACGTGTTTGCTGTAAACCATACTAATTTGTTGCTGGCTATCCATATCTAAGAACAAATTTTATAAATGAATAGAAATAATAAAAATATACTGATTTAAATATTTCTAAGAACAAATTTTATAGATATAATGAAAATATACTGATTTAAATATGTATAAGAAGAAATTTTATAGAATTATTCATATCAGTGCGAGAAAGAAACTTATTTTTTTATTTAAATCACAACTTGCAGTAAAAGTACATAGGCACAGATATTTTAAACAAATCATAGTGGTACATTTCACATATTAATATTGTAAATATTGAAAGTTACATTTGCCGAATAGTCGGTTAGTCGGCCAGAACCGTATTCGGTACATCACTAATAAATATATTCATTTAAATATTTCTTACTTAGCTGATAACTGATGTTTTTTTCATTTCTCTAATTATTATATTTTTATTTCAGTTTAAAATATTACGATATGTTATATTGCGTTGTTCTAATTATTATATTTTTAAAGATAGTTATAAGTTGTTGTTTTTTTTAAAACATGATTCTTTGTTGGAAGATGAATTTTACGAATGTTATATTGTGTTCTTATTTGATCTTATAATTTGAATATTTTTGATGAGTTTAAAATATTACGAATGTTATATTGTGTTTCGTTCAAAAATATTCAAATTACAAGTTATCAGATAATTTTTTAAAATTATTACTATTATAAACTTGATATTTGAATAATTAAAAACTTTTAATTAATCAATCTTATTTGAAATTATAAAATATTTTCGTATAAATGTATAAGGAATATTTTTAAATATTACAAAATGATTGCCATATATTTTCATAAATGTTTAATTCACCCCCTACTTACTAACCTTACAATTTAGACACGCCCCTTCTACGAGTGGGGTGAGTTGAAAATGGCGGTGTATAAATTATAAGCTTTTTTTTACGTTATATCCTATTCTTGTATAAGTCTCCCGTTTGTAAACATTTTTATATTATTGTGTGCTGCTGGTGTCATCATCTTCTACGAGAACACCCTCTTCTATTGAAAAAAGCATCAGTTATCAGCTAAGTAAGAAATATTTAAATGAATATATTTATTAGAGATGTACCGAATACGGTTCTGGCCGACTAACCGACTATTCGGCAAATGTAACTTTCAATATTTACAATATTAATATGTTAAATGTACCACTATGATTTGTTTAAAATATCTGTGCCTATGTACTTTTACTGCAAGTTGTGATTTAAATAAAAAAATAAGTTTCTTTTTCGCACTGATATGAATAATTCTATAAAATTTCTTCTTATACATATTTAAATCATTATATTTTCATTATATCTATAAAATTTGTTCTTAGAAATATTTAAATCAGTATATTTTTATTATTTCTATTCATTTATAAAATTTGTTCTTAGATATGGATAACCAGCAACAAATTAGTATGGTTTACAGCAAACACGTAGACGCCACTAGTCCCACATGTCCTGTTCAGCAGACGCTCCATCCCGTACAACCATACCATATCCTCTCAAGTGAGGATTGGGACATGTGTGATGATCCCTCATACGACCCCTCATTAGCAGTTCAACAGAAAATGTGCCATTCTGTGCCTACATACCACGTCCACTCAAGTGAAAATTGGGACATGTGTGATGACCCCCCATACAAACCTGCCCAAGCTATTCAACAAAAGCTAGTACTAATTACTCCACCAGTGAATGCCACTAAAACAGTTAAAAAAGCGTTCTATGCTAAAGAAAGACAAAGGTGGAAGCAGCTGAAGAAATAAAGCTATTTATAAACACATATTTATAAAGATCATTATCATATTTGTTAAATTGTTATTAATGTAACAATGAATCCTACAAAATAAATATATCAAACAATAATAACGATACAGTGATGATGTACAACCCTGTAATCCTCTGGTGTTAAAAGTTCATTTCTTCCTATTTCTTCAGAATATCAATCTTACATCATAAACCATTTATTTTGGCCTTTCGAGCAAGCGCAGGTCAGTTTTAAATATGGTGTTGAAGAAGGATTGTATTCATCTTCTATCAAAGAATCATGTTTAAAAATAATTTCAATTAAGATTGATTAATTAAAAGTTTTTAATTATTCAAATATCAAGTTTATAATAGTAATAATTTTTAAAAATTATCTGGTAACTTGTAATTTGAATATTTTTGAACGAAACACAATATAACATTCGTAATATTTTAAACTGATCAAAAATATTCAAATTATTAGTTCAAATAAGAACACAATATAACATTCGTAAAATTCATCTTCCAACAAAGAATCGTGTTTTAAAAAAACAACAACTTATAACTATCTTTAAAAATATAATAATTAGAACAACGCAATATAACATATCGTAATATTTTAAACTGAAATAAAAATATAATAATTAGAGAAACGCAATATAACATTTCTTAATATATTAAACTAAAATAAAAGTAGTTTATTGAAAACTTATCTTGAAAATCAAATTTATATCACATATTTTTCAGAGAATGATTTTTTTTAAATACTATTGTTAGATATTTAACTTGTAATTTGAATAATTTCGAACGAAAACTTATAGCTATCTTTAAAAATATAATAATTAGAACAACGCAATATAACATATCGTAATATTTTAAACTGAAATAAAAATATAATAATCAGAATAACGCAATATAACGTATCGTAATATTTTAAACTTAAATAAAAATAGCTTATACTTGTAATTTGAATATTTTCGACCGAAATCTTTAAAAATATTATAATTACCACAACGCAATGTAACATTCGTAATATTTTAAACTGAAATAAAAATAGTTTATAAACTGAAATAAAACTAGTTTATCGAAAACTTATCTTGAAAATCTAATTTCTGTCAGATATTTTTCGGACAATGTATTTTTTAAAAATGCTTTAATATTAAAAACCCTGTATTACATTTTAATAGTATTAGATGTACTAAGGATCATACAGTGTTAACGAGGAAGGAAAAAAAAGGCATTTGCTGTTAAGTTTATGAAACGTAGATTAGTAGATAATGTAAATAGTGTCTCATATGGAATAAAAAAGATAAAGTTTAAGTAGAAATAGAATATTTATTTGTATGTAATGTATGTAATTTTATTAATATTTCTTATACTGTAACAATTCATTATCAATAATTTTATTTTTGTTATTATTACATCAATATTTTTATTTATATGTTTCATTGAATCTCGACATCAAGTTTTATGTGTAGATGTTTTGTAAATTAATATTTATTGTAAATACTTATTTTATTATTAAATAAACATATACTTAATATCTCATACACAATTTTATAATATTATCTGGGGTATAGTAATTTAAACAGGGGTGTAAGGTAAGTGATTCTTTCAACTTGTATGTATACACACATTTTCAGGAATTTTAAGTAAATTTCTACCTCGCTTTGAGTTCATTGACTAAAGGTTGTACCTGGGCGAAATTTTTATGTACGGAATTAAATAAATAAATATATACGAGTACAAGCAGTGTTTTTATTATTATACAGTACATAAATAAATACCGTAAGGTTTACTTATATATATATATATATATATATATATATATATATATATATATATATATATATATATATATATATAAAACTGATTGTTATTTATACACTTCATGACTTAAATAATACTTAAAATTATTTATTACAATATTTTTTAAAAAACTAGTTTATCGAAAACTTGTCTTGAAAATCTAATTGCTATCAGATATTTTTCGGACAATGAATTTTTAAAAAAATGCTTTTGTAAGATAATTAACTTGTAATTTGAAAAATTTCGAACAGAAACATAACTATCTTTAAAAATATAATATTTAGAACAATGCAATCTAACATTTCGTAATATTTTAAACTGAAATATAAATAGTTTATATAAATTACTGAGTATTATTAAAATATAGACAAAAATGGGCAATTGTTCATGTTTGTTATTTATACTAAGCAATTTCTCTTTCATAAACCTGAGTCGATTGTCCAACTGGTAAAGTTCTAGGAATATTCTCTACCTGCTACTCATAGTCAGTCCATTATGAATTCTTTTTTTTAGAAAAAAACATGATTCTTTTTTAGAAGTAATAATAGGAAAATAAATAATTTCAACTAACAAGTAATATGACCAGAATAGTGTAAAAAAACAAATTTTACAACACCTATGTTTTTTTATTTATATATATATATATATATATATATATATATATATATATATATATATGCATAAAATAAAAACTGTCATTAACTTTCATTTAAATTACAGAGTTTTATTAAAATAGGACAAACATGTATCTAAAGAACCGGGAATTTTCATATATGATATTGATACAAGCAATTTTTGTTTCTAAAAACGGGCTGCTAAGAGGTTAGTCCTTCAGAAATAGTAAGACTTACTATACGGATTTTTTAAATATAGGTATTGAATATAACAGAATTTTGGTTGTATAGTACCTATACAGATACGGTTTTTTATGATACAACTCTTGATTTAAAATACGCAACTAATATTATGGTAAATAAAGCAAATAACTAATTATTATATGAAATTGTATATTTGACCCCCAATAAATTGCGACTTATTCATTACCATTTACAATTATTTACGTTCTTCCTGGTCCACATAGTTCTGCTGTAGTAAATAAAAAGAAATGTAGTAAGAAACTGTTTAATTAGAATTACTCATGGAGAGAGTCTAATGCTTTTAACCGTGAAAAATGTTGCAGGTAAAAGTACTCAGGCATAAATCTTTATGGTACATTTAATATATCAATACTGAAAATATTAAAAATTACATTACCAACATAAATATATTTATTACAGAATTTCTGTGATCTTTACTTATAATTCTCAAAATTGTTGCAGTAAATGTACTTGAAATAGGTACTATAAAAATTAACGTATCATAATTTAAGTAGAAAAGATTTATAATTTTTTAGTGTAAAACACACAAACAGAAGAAAACACAGGAAATATTTAATTTCCTCGGAATACTCTGACACCTGCAAACAAGACACTTACCCTGTGGTTAACGCTGAGGAAAAAATCTTTTGAAAAATAGTTATCTATCTCATAATCAGAATCCGCACAAAATATGTAATTCCCGGGTGTCCTGATACTTGCAAACCATAGAGAGGTCCTTATAATAAGCAGAATAAATGTGAGTACATAAGGTGTGACTTTTGTATGGAATTATTCAACTTTATATGTGAGAAGATACGGAAGAAGACGCGTCTCTGCTGAAATTCACGCTCGAATGTGTTATCTATATCGTAATCAGAAAACACACGGAATATCTAATTCTCTCGGGTATACCTGCAGACAATGCTGATTGCAATATATTTTTAAATATAAACTTACTCTGTGTTAAAAATAGAAATATTTTATAACATATTAATCCAAATACAGAGATTATCTACGGTTGATATTCTCATTACGATCATAGTCATATAATTCCAAAATGGATATATTTGCCAATTAATATTAAATTTTAATCCCTAAAATATTTATTCTGGCTTTCACTGTGCTTTCTAATATAAATTTATGTATTTGTAGATTGGAATATATTATATGCAGGGGCGTCGCAAACAGGGTTAATGCGTATATAGAATTAATAAATATAATGTTTTAAATATTTTCTTACCTGGTTTGGGGCTTGGGGGTAGCCTATGTTTTCAACAGAGCTACTTGTATAAGAATATAAAATGTTTTGTATGAAGAGAAACTGTATACTGAAGAAAGAATGTTTAAGGAACTCTATACACCCTGTATAGCGTAAATAGTAAGACTTACTAAAACACAAGAAGAATAAAAAGTGTAATTCAACTTTATATGCGAGAATATAGGAAAAAGACGTCTCTGCTAAATTTTGTTATTTGTGATTGGCATGACTGCAATAAATACACTAAAAATTTAGAAAACGGACGCAACGGACAGAATAAAAAACACAAATAATAATTTTATCAAAATTTTCCCTTAATGGAAATTGTCAAATACTTTTATAAAGAAATAATATAAGAGAAAGCCTCAACAGAGAAAATAGTATAAAACATACATTACAGAAGGCAATTCAAGCACTTATTTTAAGTAAAACTTACGATATTTATTTATGTAATAATAAAACATTGTTATATATATATATATATATATATATATATATATATATATATATATATATATATATATATGGGATCCTGATCCTGTGGGTACGATGAGAACAAACATGCTATAGTCTGATACTCCCTGTCGCTTACAATCCGGTACACCCACCCTCATACGTGTTACGCTCATCTGTATTTCCAAAAATCAAGTATTAACCAGCTACTTCCAGTGCCCTGATACGTGACAGAAATTATAATTACTTACGCACACCTGCATTTCCTAAAAGCACATACCTATTCCTGTCTTAAAGTATTTTAGTGATTTAAATCTATGTTCCACACCGCGAGCAATAGAAGAGCGGATGTTGTTATTAAAATAATTTTATATTTTTAAACATTAACCTACCCTGTGTGTATAGCGGAAATATAAAAACTTACTAAAAACACAGCGAGAAGAGACGTGTACAGCATTTGGTACCTGGGCATAATACGACCCCAAATTGTATAGATAAAATCTACACGACGAACAAGTTAACTAAGGAAACCTACCCTGTATTAAAAACCATTGCCCCATAATCGGATATTTTTCAAGTCGTATGACCAATTTTAATTACGCACACCTGCAATTACAAAAATCAAGCATCAACATAAATATACCGACCTATAGAAAATATTTTACAGCGAAAATATAAAGGCTTCCTAAAAGAATATACCTGGACCTGCATATAATACGAAGATAATATCTACAAAAGGAACAAATCAACGAAGGTAGCGTACCCTGTGTTAAAAGCCATTGCTACATAATCGGATATTTTTTCAAGGCGTATGAAATATTATAATTACCTAATTACGCACACCTGCAATTACAAAAAGCAAGTACAAACATGTCCTAACCTATTACTTCCGGTCGATTACGACATGACACAAGTACATGACAAAAATTATAATTACAATTACGCACACCTGCAATTCCAGGAATCAAGTACGTGTACAAGTACATGTACAAGTACATGTACGTGACCTGAATAAATTAAGAAGTCTGGCTGGGAAGTGTGCCCCCTCCTACTACTCATGTAAAAACAATCGGCTCTCAAGCGCCATCTACTATTTTCTTATGAAGTATAATACACATAGTTACTGACGCCAGTTACATAAATTTAAAATTTGAACTGTGTAACTAATGCCCGTTTTCATCGCTGACTCTTAAGTAAAGTTTTTTTTAAGTTAAAAAATTGTGTTGCACTGCCTACGATATAAACCTTAACGTTAACTAGATAAGCCTCAGATTTATAAGGCTTAAGTGGAACTTATATCGTAACTGTAACTGTCATTGTTTCTTGTTTTTTCATAAAAATGTAAAAAGAATAAAAAATATTGTATTTGATTACAAAACATGAATATAACAAAATTATTTTCTTTAAAGATGACTATCCCGAAAAACTGGTTGCAATAATTGAATGAGGTTGGTAATCCGTGACAAATTTATGAAAGATCTAATAATTTTCATACTTTGGGTGCATCGTCATTTATTCGTCGATTTAGATTACAAAAACGGTCTGTTTTATATCTATTAGGTAGAATTTAACATTTATTTTCAAAACTCCTTAAGATATGTAAGATTATATACGAGTAAATGTGTAATGTATTATTAAAAAATAACAATTTTTTTATAAGAATAATTCTGTATCACGTATCAAGCCGTTATTCATTTGCTTGAGATATTATGCTACTGAGAATCATCTCATTATTAAAATCATAATTAATTTCAAGTACACTATTATTCACGAAGATGATAAAGATCTAATAATTTTCATACTTTGGGTGCATCGTCATTTATTCGTCGATTTAGATTACAAAAACGGTCTGTTTTATATCTATTAGGTAGAATTTAACATTTATTTTCAAAACTCCTTAAGATATGTAAGATTATATACGAGTAAATGTGTAATGTATTATTAAAAAATAACGATTTTTTTATAAGAATAATTCTGTATCACGTATCAAGCCGTTATTCATTTGCTTGAGATATTATGCTACTGAGAATCATCTCATTATTAAAATCATAATTAATTTCAAGTACACTATTATTCACGAAAGATGACTATTCAAGGTCATTTGTTCGATAAAAGAATACACATCACTTTATAGCATTAGCTTAGCAACATTTTATATTAGAAAGAGAAAGATTATTTGACCTATGTCTATTTAATTTATGTAGTGTGACAGATATACGTAAATAGTGGCATTACTTTCTAACACACTATAAATAATAATGACATATGTCGTAGAATTACAGATACCTAATTATCTACTGCACTGCCGTCTGTGCTAATATTTACCCAGTGGCGTTGACGTTTAAATTAAATTATTATTCTTTGGTTTATAAGTTAAGTCTATGTTTTCGTATTTTGCAAAAACATAAGTGAAGAACATAAATCTTTCAGAAAGGTATTATTTAGAAAGAAACATAATTTTCAAATGAATTATTCTTATTTTTTCAGCTAAAATTTGTCCATAAATATTTCATGTAGCACGCCTATGCAAGCGAAATGCAATGAAGTTATCTGCAAGTAATATTATATCAGACGGCTCACAAATGACCTTGAATAGTCATCTTTCGTGAATAATAGTTTAGCTAAATTTCCTCGCGTTATAAGTGCCATCGACTGCACACACATAAAAAATTCAGTCACCATGAGGTGTTGAAGCGGAAATTTATCGGAATATAAAATATTTTTCTGTACATGTATAAATTTTTATATGAATATAGTAAATTTGGTGATTTTACATTAAAAATATTTATAATTTTGTCCCAAGTGATCTTTCTCTGCACAAATCGTAGCATGGTTTTTATTACATTACGAATCGTTGCGCCACTCGCGGATTTTTTAACACTAGGGTTGGCTTGGGATGTTTAAATGACAGTTCGTAAACACGCGTAAATATAAGCACGAAAACCGTCAAATTTGTTGTGTCACATAGTGCAAATCTAAATATAATGGGGATAATTTTTACTTCTTCCCTTATTATCTTTGGGAACAGGAAAGGCGACAAAAATGGATAGCATCGGTTCGTCGAATGACAAGTACAGTTGAATTTCATTAAAAATCTGACTACAAAGTTCTCAAGCAAACAACATGGTTTGAAATTTTACATATTTTGTGGTTATGTCAATTAAAAAATTTAGTTCAACAATTAGGAACAAAATACTTCAATTCAAAATAGGTTATGCGACAATCCATATCTGTGTGCCATTGATAACAATGATTTATTTATTTATTTATTTTTTATTCAATCCAACAGGACTAATGCCCAAATTACAGGAAGAATGTTATACATAAATATTTCATTACAAATACATACATACAAAAATACACAAAAAAAAAACACAAAAACAATACTTAAAGTGTAGAGAGAAGTAGTAATAAACAAAATATATCAAACTGTCAAATAGTAGGAAATTAAATTACGTTTAAACACTAAGAGAGAATCATTAAATACATCAAGGTATGATGGAATTGAGTTGAAAATGTTACACATTTGCCTGATCGGTGACTTAGTTTCATAATTCGTCCTAGCTTTATTAACCTTAAAAATAATTTGGTAACGTGACGTTGTACGGGGTACATGAAATGGAAGTTGCTGCAAAATACATGGATCATTTGTTACATTATTGATTATTTTATAAACAAAAAGACAAGTCTGAAGCCTTCTACGATTAACTAATGATAAAATATTACTTTCAGACAACAAGGAATCATAAGTCATATCATAACTACGGTACTGTTTGTATTTTTTATAATAATATTATTTAATAAACCTTTTTTGTACAGATTCAAGTCTAGATATTTGTTTGCCATAAATAGGGTTCTAAACTAAAGCACAATATTTTAATTTTGACATGACCAATGACTGATACAAACATTTCACAGATAATATATTGTTAAAGGATTTAGCTGAACGAATTATGAATCCTAGTATTTTGAGAGATGCAGAGGTTATGCAGTCAATGTGTAATTGAAAAGAAAATTTGTCATCAAATAACACGCCAAGGTCTTTAAATTTAGAAACTCGATCAAGACACGTAAGTTGCATATAATATGAATAGGTATAAACGTATTTTTTTACAAAGTAAGACATTATTTTGCATTTGCTGTAGTTAAAAAATAATTTAGAACTTTCTGACTATTTTAGAATACCTTCAATGTCATTCTGTAATAATTTACAATCCTCAACTGAATTTATTTTACGAAAGATTTTTAAATCATCAGCTTACAACAGTAATTCAGAGTTATTTACCACATTAACTATATCATTGATAAACAAAATAAAGAGCAATGGACTTAAGTTAGATCCTTGATGAAAAATAAAATAAAATATTAATGAAATATACATGCTATTGAATGTAAAATGTTTAATTATACAATATTTATGTTATGAGATTTACGATAAATTATTAGTAGACAACTATATACAAAGAGCACGAAGATAATCTTTATACTTACCTTGACAGAGTATACGTCAAAGTTCAAGAAACAGATATAAGTAAATGGAATACACAAATTACATATTAACTAAATGCTCTCCCAAACCAACGCAAAATATTTTCCAAATTGTCGTCGACTGAAAGTGCACAGACACAAATAGTGACAGTCTGATAGTCCTCACACTGGCGCGAATTTACCGCGTAAACGTATAAGAAATATATGTCGACGCCTTCAAAACCACAACTCATGATAATATACATATTTTCTACTTCAAGTGGTGCTTCAAATATATTTTAAACTGACAAAACGGTTCATTTGTATATAAAACTCCATTCTACACGTAAGTAATTCCACCCAACGTTACTTAACTTGAAATCCATCAGATGGCGCGGCCAGCGACACAACAGCTGCTTAAATAGCCTATAGTTATTAATTACACTAAATAACAGCATTTTTCTTGTCTTTTGTGACATTTGCCGCCCTTTATTTACTTTTCATTTCTTATAGTAGTATTAAACACTACCCTTGCATTACATAAATTACTTACAATTTCCTCACATTATTAAAACAATATAACAGAATCGACAAAAATTTACAATTTTGTTTCCGTGTTACTTCATCTTAAGTGTAACTTAGCGTGTGCAAATCAATTTTATTTAAGATTCACTCTAACCTTAAGTTACACATACGTAAGTTGTACTTAAGTAGCACCGCGCTGCAAACGGGCATAATGAATTGTGTTTTATCTATAAAACATAGGCCCGGAATTTATAAAATAGATTATTTTATAAATTTATCTATAAGATATATAGGAAAAGTATTCATGCATACCTGTAGATAAAATTAATATTTAACTTTTATAATAACATAAATCGCTAAAAAATAACATAACGGTATTAAAGGTAGGATAACTATTTTAACCAACAAGTAAAGTGGTACTTCCGATTATCTGTTTTACACCAATATCTAATGACTTTTTTCCATATTAGAATAGATCAGAAATACAAGGTTCCAAATTTTCGGATTGGTAGTATCGTCGTGAAAATATTAAAATAGGATACAAAAGACTTCAAAACGTGGTCATTTACCAAAATCTAGACTAGCAATTTTTAGCGCGATCCCTATACCTCCCTTACCAAGAGTAGCGGGAGGTAAAAAAGATTGAGACAGGAAGTGATATAGTTAAAACTTGTCGTAACCTACCAAAGAACAACATGGTGTATAGTGTCTAGTGAATGAAAGTTGACGTTTAAATTATTTAATAGATGTGGTTTCATACTTACGTATTTCCATTAGAGAAGATTAGAATTGTACTCAATACCACTCCAATACTAGAAGGCATTTAAAATGACCTTAGCAACAGGATTCGGGGATGTATTTGAAAAATTTAATATCGTATTCGTTTTTCTCAGGTTTACGCAACCCTCGAGTAAATTTATGTTAGAGGACATTAAAAATAATCCTATTTTATAGAATTGCAAAAACTAAATAGTTTAAAGGTCAAATATTTTGTTATAATCAAAATAAACGAAAATTATTTTAAACGCACCCCTGTTTTGTTATTCAGGAACCGTAATCGCCTATTTATTTTAAACAAGACATAGTAATGTATTCCTGTGATTTCATAGTTCAGTATTTAAAAGAATTCATGCAAAAATTCTCATACCTGAATATTTCGTATAATACTATTCTTCTCTAGGTTTTGAAAAGAAACCACATCTATTAAATAATTTAATCGTCAACTATCATTCGCTAGTCATAATATACTACTCCTAGGGATAAACCACCATCTTTTATCCTTTACACACTTGCAAAACTTTACACTTTATAATATCCTCGTGCGATGGCTTGTTTCGTCTCTAGAGTCCCTATACTAGTACTGCTCGTATTAAAATGCTATTTGTTTTTACATTAGTAACAACTGAATAAACATACGAATAGTAATAAAACTATACCATAAAAATAAATCCCATGGAAATACGTACATAATTTAGTCTATAAAGGGTATTTGGAATAACTTGGTATTTTCAATTTACACGGAAGCAGGCACGTAGCAAAGTCACATGGGACTACATCAACAGCAGATACGGTTTCAACATTGGCTGTAATATGGCAAAACTTTAACTAGACCTGTCTGGTCGGGTTATATGTGTTATTTTTATTGTGAAAGTTTAATACAGCTAGTGAAGGATTTGGGAATGTCGTCGAAGTGACAGACGGAGTGAAAACAAACCGATGTACAGTAATAGTGAAGGTGTCGGACGACGTTGGCTTCAGTATATGATAGACGAGGAAATGGAATAATCTCACATTCAAATCTAGATGTCAGATTGTATGAAATGTGCCAGTCTGGTCACGCCCCTCTTGTTACGCAACATCGCGTTGAATATACTACGGCTTAACTAAGCGACACTTACATCCATTTTCATATCTTTGAAAACATGTGCTTACTAATTAATATGTGATGCAAGTATAAATTCAATATATGTTTTAGCAACATTGAATTTATAGGCCATCCATCATATAATCCCGACTTCACACTCAACGACTTCTTTTTATATCCACAAATCAAGAAAAATTAAGGAGAATACGTATTACTTTGGCCAATGCAGCTGTCGATGCTTTCGAAAGAGAGATAAATGACAAAGCTCCAGACACATGGAAAATTGTTATGAAAATTGATTCCTTCAAATATAAAACTGTATCGACTGCAATGGGGATTATTATGAGAAAATGCACGAGAAGTAAAGTACTCGCAATGAAATGAATTACTGTGTTTTACTATACTAGACTCGAAATTAAGAAAGAACAGTTCTCATATATTCAAATTTATATGAGCTTTCTAAGTCAATAATAACGTAATATTACTCGTAATATGAAGATTTTATTAACCCATTACTGCATATAGTATCTTATAAGGGACGTCATCATTTTAATTTTATATGACGTCACATATGCAATTAGCGAATTGTTCATGCGCTGTAATTCTTACTAAAAGAGTAAAGCACAGTATCTCAACTAGAAGTGAATTAGATTTTGATCTTTGAAGTGTTTTACTAAAATGGGTCCTAGTTGGAAGTCTACGCAAGATGAAGGGTAAGTTTTTTTTTAATATAATAAAATAAAATTTTGTAATATTTGGCTATGCAGTTCGTTTTATATGATTGTGTACCTAATTTTTACTATTTTATTTACAAATATATTTTGTTTTTTTATGTATAAAAGTACAATATTTACTTGCGTTCATTATAATTGACACTATGCACAGTGGCTATAAAACCATTTTTCTTTTAGATTTTATTGCATCGGTTATTAGAGGTTTAAGAGGCGGGTGATGATGTACAGCAGCCTTCTATGGTTTATATTACAGCTCCCGATGATAAGTCAGCAGAAACAGAAGAGGACAATGACAATTTCGATTAAGAAGCTGCAAATTTACATCGTAAATAGAAGGGAATATCAACAATGCGATGTTTCTTACAATAGCTTCTAATTTTTCGGATAATGTAAAGAAAATCAAATCAAGAAATCTCATTGGTAAAAATTATAGCACTTTATAACAAGAGCATGGATAGAGTATGGAGTCAACGAGGTAGATGAAATAGGTTGCAGGTTACAGAACACGAATTAGACTGCAAAAAATTTAGAACGCTAATAATGCAATATTTGGCCCAAAGTTTAATACAAAGATAAGGAACTCCCGCAGAATGGCAAGTATCTACGACTACAAAGCGACACACCGTTTGATATTATTGATATATATATATATATATATATATATATATATATATATATATATATATATATATATATATATATATATATAGAGTGTCCCATTTAAGGTACGAATGCATTGGGATATCGAGAACCGTAAGAGCTACGAGGTTGGTTAAATTAGACAAAAGTTGCCCCATTAGGAGACCATTATAACGGTATTTTGTTATTTGCGAAAAAATGCATAGGTCACTAGATATAGGCAAAAATGTAAATTTTGCAGTTTTTTATTTTTGCAAATAACTTCGAAGTGTGCTATTATACTGGATTTTGGTTTTCACATCTTTAGGGCACTTTTTTATGTTCTTTCGACTGGCGATGCTCAATTTTTTTTATCAATGTTGGTTTTCGAGGATTGATGTAAAAGTTTTTATTTTTATATGGACGCCATATTGGAAAGTTACGCCATTTAAAAGAGAATTTTTTTACCTTTACAATGATATAAAATAGTAATAATTTATTTTTATAATTAACAGAGAAATTAACAAAAAAATGTTATTAATACTAAAATTTAAATGAAAAAAGTAAATCGGAGGCTTCTGTTCAAGAAAATAACTATTTAATAAACAAATAATGTTAAAAATACAAAAATAATTTACAAAAACTTTACAATAAATTTTCTATTAACCCACCATTTCGTTCTGCGCCCTTCGTTATGTTCCTACTAAAACTTTTCTCAGCATTCTTGGCCTACTTTGATTCATAATTCTTACTGTGGCATTTCTTAATTCATTTTTATTCTGATATTCCTGAATAATAAGTTTATTTTTTAAGTATCCCCATAAAAAAATCTGAAGGTGTTAAATCTGGAGATCTAGCAGGCCAGTTGATTTCGCTGTTGGTCCCTATCCATTGTCCTCTAAATCTAATATTTAAATATTGTAAGGTAAATTTTAGTATTAATACCATTTTTTGTTAATTTCTCTGTTAATTATAAAAATAAATTATTACTATTTTATATCATTGTAAAGCTAAAAAAATTCTGTTTTCAATGACGTAACTTTCCAATATGGCGTCCATATAAAAATTAAAATTTGACATCAATCCCCGAAAACCAACACTGATAAAAAAAATTGAGCATCGCCAGTCGAAAGAACATAAAAAAGTGCTCTAAAGATGTGCAAACCAAAATCCAGTATAATTGCACACTTCTAAGTTATTTGCAAAAATAAAAAACTGCAAAATTTACATTTTCGCCTATATTTAGTGACCTATGCATTTTTTCGCAAATATCAAAATACCATTAAAATGGTCTCCTAATGGGGCAACTTTTGTCTAATTTAACCAACCTCGTAGCTCTTACGGTTCTCGAGATCCCAATGCATTCGTACCTTAAATGGGACACTCTGTATATACTCAAACTCATTAAAGGTGGTACAAAAAAAGTAATTTCATCTGTGAAAAGTGTAATGTCGGGTACCTGAGTGTCTGGTCGCGAATCTGGGGAACCGGAGTCGATCCCGACCGACGCCAAATATTTCGAATTTTAAATGGCACTAAATTGACCCCTGTGGGGCACTCTCCACGCCAGCAATGAGTGCCCGTCAGGTGACGCCTGGTAAACGCCCGCTAGTTACAAATATGTCATTATCATTACCGATATCTGCGTACAAAGCAGATTTGTACACCGAGCAATGGGTAATATGCCGTGATGATATATTTATTTACTGATAAAAGTGTAATGTAGAGTTACATTGTAAAGAGAATGTATTTCCAAATATGTAATTCCAAATAAATTATTATAAAATTCTTTTTCTAATAATTGGTAATAGTATTATTGAATATATAAGTATTTATTTTGTTTCATTATAATAATTGTGTAATTATTAATTATAACAATAAATAAACGACAATTTATTACAACGCAGTACTTTTTTCAAATGTCTGCTATGCATAGCATTTAAATGGACATGCTTTTTTGGCAAATCTGGCAATGCAAAAAAAAATATTATTGTGTATGTTTTTTTTAACTTTAATAAATAGATTTCTATTACTAAAACATTAATAACAAAACAAAAATAGTTATTTATGTAACAAGTGTGTAAAGTAGTACTTTTTTGGTCGATTACGATGTTTTACAAAAAATACTATTTTACACACGTGTTGCATTCAACATTTTTCCTACAACCGAAATGGTATTGATGTTTCTCATAATACTGAGTGTACAGGCATCCAGCAGCTTTAAATACTGTTAGTACTCTTTCTTATAACATTGTACAAATTGTAACTTAAACACTTGGAAGAATCTCAGACAGACGATGATTAGTCTTTTATAATGTACAAATTGTACATTTAATATTAATATTAAAAATTAGGTTAGGTCACGTCAAAAAAATGTTAATGTTCTTAAAAATTAGATTAGTACTGAATCTGTTAAAATATTAGGTTTGTTTCATTTACAGTGTATATTCGTATTTTTTAATAAATTTTATTACTTTCATTATTATTTACTACCTAATTATATATTTGACAGGTAAATTAACCGAATTTTAATGTTGCCTAGCAACTTTTCACGCACTAGTTCTTGAAAAGTGACACTTTACACACTGTAATGAGTGCATGAAATAGTTATTTATGTAACAAGTGTGTAAAGTAGTACTTTTTTGGTCGAGTGCGATGTTTTACGCATGAGGCGCAGCCGAATGCGGAAATTATAGCACGAGACAAAAAATACTATTTTACACACGTGTTGCATACAACATTTTTCCTACAACCGAAATGGTATTGATGTTTCTCATAATACTGAGTGTACAGGCATCCAGCAGCTTCAAATACTGTTAGTACTCTTTCTCATAACACTGTTCAAAAAGTAAGTTAAACACTTGGAAGAATCCCAGACAGACGATGATTAGTCTTTTATAATGTACAAATTGTACATTTAATATTAATATTAAAAATTAGGTTAGGTTAGAATACATGTCAAAAAAATGTTCTTAAAAATTAGAATAGTTCTCAATCTGTTAAAAATATTAGATTTGTTTCATTTACAGTGTATATTCATATTTCTTAATAAATTTTATTACTTTCATTATTATTTACTATCTAATTATATACTTGAAAGGTAAATTAACCGAATTTTAATGTTGCCTAGCAACGCTTATTTACCTTTCAAGCACTAGTGCGTGAAAAGTACTTTTCACGCACTAGTGCTTGAAAAGTGACACTTTACACACTGTAATGAGTGCGTGAAAAGTACTTTTCACGCACGGTTGTAGGAAAAATATTTTTCACGCACGGTTGTAGGAAGACAATTTTATGCACTAATGGGTTGAAATTCGAGTAACTTATGCATATCACAATTACAAAACTTGTCTGTGAGTATTAGCTATTTGGTAGGAATACTTTTCAACTCTTTGTCTGCAGGACATACAAATTTCAAATCGAATTTCTCAATGTACTCAAAAGATATGGCGTTTCAAACAGGATTCGTTTTTTAAAAGCCATCCGGTAAATATATATGTATCATTTAATTATACTACCTACTAGCTGATACTACTACATTATTTAAATTACAATTATAATAAATATGCGAAGAAGTATTATAGAAATTATTACCCTTATAATCGCACTCATAAACCAACAGTAAAGTTTATAAGAAAAACTCTAGGGATTCATCTGAAGTGAGGTCTCATAGCTTCATCAACCCGCCGTACGCCATACGCTGTGCTCCGGAGTTTAAATAACGCAAAGTACCCCACACGGTTCTCAATATTAATGCTATATTTTGAGAGCGAGCTTACGCTCATCGTAAATGGAATTACGGTTTTGACTTTCTCACGTTGTTTCTCTCTTCTCTTCGCTGTGTGTATCTTTTGTTGGATCCGTGTTAGACGCTTTTAAGTATAAATTTAATTTTAAAAATCCCTTGAGAGTATACAGCCACGTCAAATAATGTCACAATGAATTTTAAATATGCACGAAATAATATTTTTGCATATTTGAAAAAATCTTTGTGAAATGTGATATCATTTAAAATAAGCACTTGCTTTTGTTGGAATATTTTTACCTTATATAAAGCAACATTGAATAAAGTAATTCATATTACAATCTAATTTGAAGGAAAATTGAGTGCATATAAAATTAATTATAAAATTTAATTTACTTTCACATTGTTCGTATTGGTTTAATTAAAATTCTTTTTTACATACATACGTAAATACGACTATTTTAATATAATATAAACATATATCATCTAAAATTTAAATTTTTACGTTTCTACACCGTAAGAAAGTATAGGAATCGAGTTAAAAATCGCACATTAAGATTTTGGTGAATAAGCATGTTTTAATGCTCACTCAATCTGATTGTAGTAATTTTTTGCACGATCTGTTTTTTACGTTTACCGATAGGGTTTCCAAGGCAGTAGGTTTTATTTACAAATTACTGATCGGTAAGTGACGTGAATTACTTACCGATCAAGCGGCTCAAGCGGTAAGTAGGTAAATAAAAACAACGATCAAAGCTTACTTTAAAAATGACAATCAAATTTTTTAATATAAAAATATACTATTTTTTTGCGTCGAACGTGCAAAAAACGTAATAATCATTGCGGGCAGTAAGTGTAAGTTATTAATTTATTATTATGTTTGAACTTGGTAAATATATACATAGACTTCAACTTAAATTGGTATTTATTTATACCTATATTTTTCTACATGACAAAAAAAAGTTAGTGACAGTATATATATATATATATATATATATATATATTGGCAAATGTAATGGCGGTAAATTCAAATTACAATCAACAGCTGTCAACGCTATGTCAAGATTATAATGCAAAATAAGTGCTCTTCTACCGGTATCGGATGTATTGGAAATCTCGGCTTTGTCTCAATATCCAAAATTATCCTCAACTGGTAGGAAGCACTTACTGCCTTTAATACGTGTGTATACTAAAATCGTACAATGAGAGTTGAAAAATTGAAAACTGATGTACATATATATGGGAAAGTCAATTTCAAAACCAGAGAGAAAAATTCAACATCATATTAAAAAAATCTGATGTGGCCAGCACATTACCTTCCATCAGTTATATGAGGCATTTACGAAAATTCTATCTGTGAACTGTTACCGGTAAACAGCTGTTTATCAGGTTATAGCTACCGGAATCGATACTTTAAGAACGCAAGTGGTAAACAGGGTAGATCCATAATCTAAAAAAAAAAAAATTGAAACAGGTTACATTCTTTGAACACATTTCCACTTTTAACGCGTGCGCTTCGCTTTGCATCACTACTTTTTTTTGAGATTAGACTCTTCATGAATCCGAAAGATGGATCTGGTAGATATTGTACAATTTTCGAACTCGGTAACTTTTTACCACTCGTTTATTCGAACACAGTCGGTAGATGCGGTATCTACCGGTAGAATTTTTGTAAATGCCTATGTATTTTCTATAAAATCTATACAGAAAGTTCCTTACAAAAGATTCTAAATTTCTTGTATGTGCATTACCTTTCGACAGTTGTATGTTCTTTAATATTTATAATAACATTAAATGTGAAAAAATTATATTTAACATGGTTTTTTCAAGAAAAACTGTTAACATCTTCAAATGAGGGTACTTCCAGTTGACCAATTATAACCAAAATCTAATCAGCTCTTCATATGGATGCAATGAAGAGGAATACGAAAGAATTATAATTTTTGGAATTGTAGTATTAGTTATCGTAGACGAAAATTTTGTTACACACACACACACACACACACACACACACACACACACTGACACACACACACACACTCACACACTCACACACTCACACACTCACACTCTCACACACTCACACGCACACACCCGCACACGCACACATGCACACACGCACACACCCGCACACGCACACATGCACACACACACACACGCACACACGCGCACACACACACACACACCCACACACACACACACCCACACACACACACACCCACACACACACACACACACACATACAAACATCATCGTAAAAATAGTAAAATCGTATTCTAGGGACCTTAAAACGTGCTTATTCATTAAAAAAAATTTGACCAAAGACAATACCTTCCTTAACTAAAGGTGACGAAAGGTAAAAATATATATTTTGTAATTTTCTAAACACTAGAAGTTTCTAGAATTATTTTTGAGGGCATAATTAACCTTGTACAACGATGCGTTTAAAAATGATGTTATTACCCTTTTCTGGGTGTTGCCTTGTTATAATCTGCCTCTATTTTCAGATGGTAATGACGATATACCGTTACCAGGCGTCACCTCACGAACTCTCAAAGGCTGTCGTGGAAAGACCCCTACAAGGTTAATTTCTGTACATTTTGACATTTGGATACAATTTTCAAATTTCAAGTATGGCGACGGTCGGAATTGAACCCAGGCCATCCTAATCGCCACCGATCACGATCTAACATGGATATAAATCTGTAGTGCAATTCTTATTAAGTGTGTTAGTTGCTAATTAGTTTATTGATATACAATTAGCTGTTAAATGCAGCATTCCATTTCATTAAAAATTATGATTAAATCATTTTTGTTGCCATTTGGTCATTGTTAATTTATGGTCCAGAAGGGTTAAAAACATTACAATATTATTTTGCTATCCAAATGAACAATATTCATTACATCAAATAACAGTAATGATTTTAATAGTATTATATTAAATATACAACGTATAAAATACCTATTAACGGAAACTGTTAACCACAAGTATTAGTGAAATCAATTAAATTTACACTAAGTGTAAATTTATTTATACGTACTTTTAATCCTGCATAAAATAATAATACTTACTGAATATATACTGGGTGGCGCTCGAAATCCGGTACATAGGCATTTAACATGGGAAACCAGTTGCACGTTGCTTCCCAAATTATTTTAGAATAAAATACTTCAAATAAAAGTTTTAGATCATGAAATTCTGCATTCGAATCACTAAATAAAATTAATTTTGCATGTTTTGTAACGGCAGAACTTTTATATGAAAATGGAATTAAAATAAAAAGCGTTATGTAAGATTTTTTATATTTCAGAAAAAGTCTCAATATATGACAGTTAAAACAATCATTTGTTTATTTTTTTGTTTTAATTCCAAGGCTAGCGATATTAAAATATATTTTTTTAAATTTTCATATAAACAGGCTTATTCTGTAGGAATGTCGTTATACCATAACGTATCGTTATGATGAAAAAGTTGTTAAATAACGATAATTTTCAAAAAGCGTATTCTGTCGTTATTTTAAGTTCATGAACGATACGAATTCACTTGTCGTTATTCAATCCATAAATGTCAAATGTTAGCAAATGGAAGGGTTAATTCATTTATTATTTATATTTGTGCAGGAAGAAATGGAAAATAGGTAACAAAACATTTATTTATGCATCAAATATATAATTAACAACCATATTTAAATTTTAGAAGAAATGTTTGTGGTTGTGAAAGTCTTTTATGGGATAATAATAATCAATTTGATAATCGATATTTGTACATATTCTTTACTCAATAAAGAAATAATAATTAAAATAATAATGTCAATATTTTTTTGCAAAATGACATTACTATGACAATCTAATTTACAATAATAGTTACTAACTTTTCTGAAAAAAATTGACTTAGTGAATACGATTTTTACAAATTGTCGTTCAGGACCACATCGTTACATTTAAAAATAACGATAGTTGTTATATAACGATATTTTTAAAGAATAGGCCTGTTAATGTCTAGAGTTACTAATCATACTAAATGAATTTTGTTTACTAAATTATAAGTAGAATTTTATGCTCTACAACTTTTATTTGAAGAATGTAACGAATTTCCAGCGCCACCCGGTATGTATTAAATGGTAAATATCTTTTGCATAATACTTTCTATACAGGTGAGCTTTCCAATTCCAACTATGTATTTTTGCCAAACAGTAAAAATGCAACAATTATTAATTTTATAGGGTAAAAACAATGACTGTGGTAATAAAACAAATGAAAAAGTTATAATTTGTTTAAATATTTTTATATGGACGTCATAGTGGGCGATGACCACATCGAAAACGAAATTTTAAAAGTGTTTCAGAGCTGAATAAGTTCAAAATATTAGTGAAAATGAGGGAACACACATAACAATACCTAATTGTTTATTTCATTTGCTTTATGGCCGTAATAATTGTTTTTACCCTTTAACACTAATAATCGTTTAATTTTACATATTACTGTTTGAAACAAATGAACATCAATAAGTTATACATTGCTGGAAATCTAAAATATCCTCCTTTCAATAATGTACTTTACAATATGGCGTCCGCATATAAAAATCATAATTTTGCCCTCATGACTCGAAATCCAACAGTGTTAAAAAATTGAGCATCGTTGTTTAAACGAAAATTTAAAAAATGCCCTAAAGAAGTGTAAACCAAAATTCCATATTATTTCATAGTTAGAAGTTATAGTAAAAATAAAAAGCTACAAAATTTGAATTTTGCATTTATCGAATGACCAATGAATTTTTCAGGAAAAGACAAATACATCTTTAAAATGTCTACTAATGGGTCAACTATAGTAACGAAACAAACAAAACATGTTTTCCTTTAAAATCTAAAAAGTCTTAGGAGAGTATTGATGACGTTTGAAATATTCGTATTTCTAGAAATAATAACTCATTATTAGTCTATAAATAATATTTGGAGCTATTTTTATAAAAATAATGTATTGTATTTTTACTTCCTTGTACGAAGTAAAGGAAGTATTGTAATCGCGAAAAATTTCGGTTTTGAGATTTCAACGGAAATATCCATTTTGTCCATCCCTGAATCCATTCTGACTAATTTCGTCGTGACGTCTGTACGTACGTATTGTATTTAGGACTTCTATAGTATCTAATTGTGCACCTCCCTTTTTGGTCATTACATAATTTCCAGAAATGGTACTTTATTTGATGCCTATAATAGAT
>OY720452.1:20925952-20985952 GCA_963082715.1 Harpalus rubripes
TGTGTGTGTGTGTGTGTGTGTGTGTGTGTGTGTGTGTGTGTGTGTGGATATTGGATCCACGAGTTCTCAAATACTATAAGACTTAAGACATTTTTAACTACGGATTCCTCAATCTAATAGTAATGGGAAGAGTTGATTAAGTTTTGGTAACAATTGGAGAACCGGAAGTAATAGTTACAAGAAAAAAATCATCTAAATATTATTTATCGAAAATTTATGTAAATACTTATATTAAAGAACGTTAAATTCTTTATTCGATAAATATAAATTTATTATTATATCTTCTATAGATTTAGAGATAAAGAAATGCATATATATTAATTTGATGTAAAAAATCTCAGATCAAACTACTTCAAGGCACGAAATTTAAATGTTTGTAATTGATACATAAATGTCACTGTCAAAAATATTTGTATGCCACTGTGAAAAATATTTGTACCTACATCATTATGAACATTATGAAAATAAAAAAAAGTCAACAACGCAAAAGAATATACATAAAAAAGAATATAAAAGAATTTGGCGAAAAAATGAATGAAAATGAAAATATCTGGCGAGAGGTTATGTGCTGGCCATATCAGATTTTTTATGTATGTCATTATCTGAATAACTAATTTAACAAAATTTTGTTACAATTGCATTACTGATTACGATGCATTGCTTGCAAAGAAGCTGGTGGTCCACTTTTTGAGAAATTGTATTGGAATAAAACTAAAAATCAATTATTATTTTTCATCGTACCTAGAAGGTACAAAATTTTTTGAAGAATATTCATATTTCAATCATAGCAAATTATGTGTTTCTTCAAATGCACTCTAATACTAACCTGTTTGAAATGCTTCTCGGCTAAATCCTAATTAAACTGTTATTGTTATATTGAGCAGATACGGTAACAAAGAGCATAATAGCGCTAGCATAGTTCATTAAACCGTAACTCAAAAGATCAGCATAATACGATAAAACAACCCCTCAAATACAAATACAAAGTAACTTAAAATTATAACCACCATAAATCAAAATATACACACTGTCACTGGTGTCAGGATTATTGCACAGAGTTAGAAATTCGTGTCATGAATGTACAATAAATTTGATTTTAATCAAAGCAAATGACATTTGAACTGTATTATGAATAAATAGCTTTCATAGTTTATTGATATAAACTAGTATTTTTGTTGTTAGAATAATACATATACAGGATGTTTCTCAACTTCGGTAAAAACTTTAAGGACATATAGTAATGAATTAGTAAAAAATCTGATATGGACACCACACGACTTCCTTGTACACAAGACCAATATGAAGTATAGACCCAAGTATAAAATTGCACGTATTTGACGTAATTTGACATTAGCATCTATTTTTTATTTTTTTGTTATTTTTTGTCCTAATCCATAGCAAGCTTCATTACAAAAACCAAAAATTATATAAGTTTTACATATACATATCTCGCTTATACAAAGGGCTAATTTAATAATACTTGATGTGCTAGACACAGAATTTAATTCTCTAAAAATTTTATTTGAAGCATTTATTTCTAAAATCAAAATGTAACCATTTTATTGAAGAAAAACTGTTAACAACTTCAGGTATGCCTGTCACTTCCGGTTAGCCTGTTTTAACTAAAATCCATTATGTTATTCCAATTGACATAAAAGTCTTATAAACCAAATTTGAAAAGTGTTAGATTATATTTTAAGATAGTTTTTCATTAAAATCTATTATAGGCTTCAAATAAAGTACCATTTCTAGAAATGATGTAATGACCAAAAAGGGAGGTGCACAACTAGATGTTATAGCAGTCCTAAATACAAAATTTCTACTTTCTACGGCTTACCGTTTTTGAGTTATGCGAGATACATACGCACGTACGCACGTACGTACAGACGTCATGACGAAATTAGTCCAAATGGATTCAGGGATGGTCAAAATGGATTCAGGGATGGTCAAAATGGATATTTCCGTTGAAATCTCAAAACCGAAATTTTTCGCGATTACAATACTTCCTTTACTTCGTGCAAGGAAGTAAAAAGCAACATGGGACTGATCTTCGACTTTTTCCAGAAAAGTGCCTTTTTTAACAGAATCGAAGAAAAACTGACAAAGATAGTGATTGAACAAAATATTGTCTATGGTAAGGTAAACAAAAAGTCTCTTAATCGAAGTCGCAACTCTTATAGTTTTCGAGATAGCAAAGCTAAACCTCGTAAAAAACTAATTTTTCACTGCTTTATATTTCGGAAACTATTGAAGATCGGACACATGTTGATTAAACTTTTTACTCATTTTGGTCTTTACTATATGCCCTTAAAGTTTTTACCCGAAGTTGAAAAACACACTGTATTTAAATATGGATCAAATAATTAAAGAGAGAAAATTTATCGTAAAATTCAGTTTGGTATTTTGCACAAATATTTCAAGTTGAAAGCAATTTGTGGTAAACGTACAAAGAGGTTTTTTCGTTATATACAAGATAATTTAATCGTTCTAAGAAGAATCTTTCGAAGAAGAAGTTTTCGTGAAATAATTCCATATTAAGCAAATATGTACGCAGCACACAAAATTAATATCTTTTCCAATTATATACCACTGCTTATAATCGACTTTAAATGTAAATAAAATCGTTGAAAAATATATAACATTTCCCTCGGTATTATTCATACAAAAAGAGCTAAAAAAACAAATATTTCACATAACATCTGCCGGCTTTGTAAAATCAAAAATATTTTTAAAATTACATACCTAGCTAAAAATATAGGAAAATATTTCATTTTACAATGTAAAATTTAACAGAACAGTTGGAAAAAATATATACACTACGTATTTTTTTTTTATTTCGTTGTTTTCAATTCATTCATCGCAATTTTAAAATTACTCTAGTTTTCAATTATGAAAGAATTTTAAAATAATTTTACTTCAACTAACCTTCCAATAACATTGGTCAAGAATTTTGTTTTTAAAAACAAGATATAAATCAACAGTTTTTATTATAAAAATATAATACTCCTTCTAAATAAAAGTTATGCACATATTATGAAATTTGTCCTGTGATGTCAAAGGCTAGGTAATATGAGCGGCGCCAAGCGTCTAATGTTGCTACTACTTTTGATATGGTTGTATTTAACCATGCACGAAAGTTCATATTGATTTGATTTCCAAATGTTAAATAAAATAAATAAATATATCATCATGGCATATATTACCCATTGCTGGGTGTGCCAATCAGCTTTGTTCGCAGATTTCGGTAATGATGATGATATGTTAGTACCGTGCGGGCGTTTACCAGGCGCCACCTCACGGGCACTCATTGCTGGCGATTTCATTGGCGATGAAAATTTCCAAATGTTCATTTCCAAAATTAATATTCTGGTAGGTACTAGAATTACTCATCCAACCCTAAATTTCTCTTGTATAGAATTTAGAAAATTTGGAAGATAAATGTACAATTGCAGACAGGGCCGGCCCGATAGGTGAGGCGGCGAGGCGACCGCTCAGGCGCCGGATTGAAATAGGCGCCAAAACGACATACTAAAAATATAAAATTTTAATAAAAAGCTGAAAAATTTCTTAACAATTTAATGCACTTATACCATTTATAAATTTATATTAAATATAATTACAACCGATTCTTCGTTTGCCTTTTTTGTAGCGATAACATACGAAGCGGAGTACAAGAGAAAAAAATTGAAAAATAATTTTTCAATTTTTTTTAATTTTTAAATTTTAAACAATTTACAGTTATTGTTAAACGATGACGATGAAGCCGATATATCTGCAATTGATTTCAATGGGGAACTAATAAATATTTGTCTAATTTTATCAAAGGTACTAAAAAATGCACAAGAAAAATTGAATTTTATTTGTTAATCAGATTTTCAATGTAGGTACGGTTTTTCGAAAGTGAAAATTATAAAGAATTATTTTCGAAAAAGAAACACAAGAACGACTAAATGATCTAGGCATAATTTCCTTAGAAGCAATAGATAACAAATCTATAAAGATGCTATCAAGCTATTTGTGGTAAAAACTGCTCGGATAATTATTTAGTAAATATTTTTTTTACTATGCAGTACTGTTTTAAATGTTTTGTTCCTTTTTCTGCATTCTTGATGTTCAATGATTTTTTATATTTAAATATTAAATATATTTTGATATACATAAAAATTTAATGTTAATTAAGTCATAATTTTTCTCTTACACCCGTTGCCATATTAATTTGAATATGGTACCTATTTAAAATATTGGGATGGGTCACATGAAAATAATAAGTAAATGAGGTTTATTTTTTTTGCTCAATACAATTTTCGTTCTTGCTTTTATTGTTAATCAATAACAATATGATTTTTTTTAAATAAAAGGCGCCGTTTTGAAACTTGTCTCGGGCGCCACAAAGCATCGGCCCAGCCTTGATTGCAGAAACGTTGATCAACTCCTTGTTCAATTAGTGGTTCATCAAAACGAACAAATGCAACGCGAGTTTTTGACAGAATTGATTTAAATGTCATAAGAACAATGAAACTGATTTGAATTTGTTCATTTTGATGATCCGCTAACTAAACAAGGCGATGATGAACATTTCTGCAACCGAACAAAAGACTATGTTCGGTAACCAATAAGGTAGAAATTACAAGAAAAATAGGTAAAAAGTGTAGAGGTAAAAGAAAATAGAAGGTACCTACTGTGGAAAGCACTGAGATAGATGAAATATCACTTTCTGGCGTGTTTAAGTAAATGTTGTTTTCAATAATTGTTCAGGTAGTTTTCATATTAGTAAATAAATTATTGCAGCCGGATAATTAGGTTCCGGTATTCCGGTCAAATTTCGATCCGGCACATCCTTACTTTGAAATTACTGGATTTATATATTTCTAATTTTAGTAATATGCAATATATTAATATCATTAACATACACCTACACCAGTGTTTCCCAAACTTTTTCCTCATGCACCCTTCAGGCATCAAAAATTCTTCGCTACCCCCTTCAGGCTTCAAAATATCTTTGCGGACCGCCTAACTCTGCTCGTTCCTGTAGTTTTTGAACCTGAAATAATTAATTCATTGTCTTTCGCGTCCTACACTTTGGGAAGCACAAAATACATTAATTTAAAGTACTAATGTTCTTTTGATAAAATGTAAATTTATAAAAGATTTATTGACAAAAATTCGAGAAAACATGCCATTTAATATTATGTTTGAAATAAATATAATTTTTGTTGCGTTTATTTATAATTAATCCACTCTTAATACTTATATGTAAATATTTTAATTGGAATTGCAAAAGTTGCTAATTATTAATAAACAGAAAATATTTAATGAAATATAAAAAGAAATCTTTGCGTTTTCTAATCCGTAATACTGGTATAGGTAAAATGATAATTAAATATTTTATTATGTTTACCCTAAAGTCATACATCGTAATAAATAATTCATTCAACATGTCCCTGGGGACTTTTTCAGTATTGATTACTTGCACTGTTCCGGAATGTGTAATGAAAGATAATTATTTGTGCAACAATTGTTTTTCTCGGCCGTGTTTCATGAGTCTAATGTAACTATTCTACCAGATACACAACGAAAATACAATGCTCTTAAATCTTTATACATTTTTAATTAAATTCCAGCACATACAATCGAGTTTCGCCATTTAACGTAAAGAAAACCGCTTTTTAAAAGAAAAAGAGAAAAAGAAATTTGTTTCATTTTTGTTTTAATTTAATAAAAGAAACACTAAGCTCAGTGCTCAGGTATAACAAGAAAGAGGAACTAGATTTGATAGCCAATTATAAGGATATGTTACTGTATACTTTCCTCTTTGTAGTTGATTCTGAAAGCGTACTAAATTGATGCTCTTCATCCTATTATTTTCGTTATCATGTACATCAAAAACGGATTGATGTTGTATAAGGGAATGTATTCAATTATTTATTTGCATTTGTTTACCGTGATTTACTTTATAAAACTTCGTTTTTAAGTTGATAAGGATTTTGGTTCCTTAAATTTCTCAGATTGGGTCTCGTGGCCGTATACATGACTGTCTGGTCACGAATCTGAGGACCAGGGTTCGATTACGCCAAAATTATTGCGAACTTTAGATAACACAAACGTGACGCAGTCAACTCATATAAAGAATAAAATATTCTTCAATATTTAAAATAAAATTAAATGTAAAAAAAATATCTTTAACATTGCTTTTTTAAGAAAAACTGTTAAAATCTTCAAATGTGGGTACTTCTAGTTGACCAATTATAACCAAAATCTGATCAGCTCTTCATATGGATATAACGAAGACGAATACGAAAGAATTATAATTTTTAAGATTGTAATATTAGAGATATCGCAGACGATTTTTTTTCACTCTCTCTCTCTCTCTCTCTCTCTCTCTCTCTCTCTCTCTCTCTCTCACATGTGTGTGTGTGTGTGTGTGTGTGTGTGTGAGAGAGAGAGAGAGAGAGAGAGACAAAAATTTCGTCTGAGATAACTAATATTACAATTTTAAAAATTATAATTCTCTCGTATTTGTCTTCGTTACATGCATATGAAGAGCTGATTAGATTTTGGTTATAATTGTTCAACTAGAAGTACCCACATTTGAAGATTTTAACAGTTGTTCTTAAAGAAATAATGTTAAAAATCATTTTTTTACATTTAATGTTATTATAAATATTAAAGATTATTTTATTCTTTATATGATTTGACTGCATTTTATACTTCATATAGAGTTAAGAAATTACAAAGAAATTAAATTTCGTAAATTAGCCAGCTATGCTATAACTATGGAAACAGCTACTACATTAAGAAAATTCTGATTGAAAGATGTCTGTGTCAAGTGCAATTGACATTGTATGTTTGTGTTATAATTTTACTGCAAATATAGAATCTTTTACTAGAAACTTTCTGTAGGTATGTATTTTGTATAAAATACATACAGCTACAGGAAGGTAATATTTAAGAAATAGAATCTTTTGCAAGGAACTTTCTGATGAAATTTGTACAAAATACATAGAACTTACGGAAGGTAATGTGCTGACCACATCAGATTTTTTTCATTGTTTCACATGGTACATCAATCGATATTTTCGATTAGAATTTGCTGAAGTTGTGATTGGTACTTCAGTGGTATTGTATGGGTTCTTGGATGAATAAGCTTAATTGCCGGTAATTTCTTTATAGAGATATTTTTAACAAGACGACATTTCGGCTAGGATTATAGCAATTATCAAGTCAAAAAGAAGTTACAAATAACAATGAAATTTAAGTATATATGTATTTGTCAAAATTAAAATTGAAAATCTTTTTGACAAATCTCCTTTTTGACTTGATAATGGCTATAATCATAACCGAAAAGTCGTCTTGCTAAAAATATCTCAATAAAGAATTATCGGAGAATGAAACTTATTCATCAAGAACCCTACCTTTGAATAGATATTTACATGAGAAAATATCATTTATAATAAATGGATAACAATAAAGTAGAACAAACATTGTTCTAATACCCTCATTAATTCTCGTAAATAAACTGTATATTTTTGTTGATAAAAGTTTATATTTGGACGAAAACAACAAACAATAATTAATCTTCTACTAACTCACGTATGAACTGTCGATATTAATTTCCATTACAATAATAATAAAAAATGAACTATTAAACAGAAACATGAATATATAATAAAATATTCGTAGTTGTCTTCTAAGTAAAAAATCACATATCCCAGACGAGACGCTCACATCTCGTGAAAATTAGTTCACAGCTGTGAGAATTAAATAAAATCTGTATTAAATTTTACTTTTACTATTAAAGTCTAGTTTATACATTAAAACTAAATTTTAGTTAAAAAAGAATCTGATGTGGCCAGCACCAAACCTCCCGCTATTTAATTTTTAGTAATTTAAATATATATACTTACATATTTAGTTATTGCGGAAACTGTATTAAGATCCATTCCATATAACTATGGTTCTATTTACTATTTTCTTTTTAAAATGTTACCATTATTAATTTGAAATGAATAGTTCTTTGACAGTGACATTTATCTATCAGTTACATATATTTAAATAACTGCGCAACCAAGGTTCCGGGATTTAAATTATAGATAATTTTAATAATCTTTAATTTTTATAATAACATTATTCTCGAAAAAATAACATTTAAAGGTATTTTTCGAAGAAAAACTATTTTGTGCTTCTAGTAAAGTGCCATTTCCGGTTATCCGATTTACACCAAAATCTAATGGGCTCTTTCCAGTACAGAAAAAGTTCGAAATACATGGTTTCAAAATTTTCTGAATGATAGTATTTGAGTTAGAGTAAAGGATCCACACACACATATACACATACATACACACAGACATCATCGTAAAAATGTTAAAATTGGATTCCAGGGACCTTAAAACGTGCTCATTTACCAAAATCTCGATATGCGATTTTTAGCAAGATCCCTATACCTCCCTTACCAAGGGTAACGGGAGGTAAAAATGATCACCCAATAAGTTGTTAAAGTTTGATCCCCAAGCACACTATATAGATGTGGCGTTATTTGTTTACCGGGTCTCGTGGTCGCGTGTCTGAGTGTCAATATTTCGAATTTTGACCCCTGTGGTGCACTCTCCAGGCCAGCAATGAGTGCCCGTGAGGTGACCCCTGGTAAACGCCCGCACGGTACAAATATGTCATCATCATTCCCGAAATCTGCGTAGAAAGCACATTGGCACACCCAGCAATGGGTAATATGCCGTGATATATTTATTTTTATATTTTGCGTTAATAATTGCGTATCGTAATGACCTTTATTTCGATATGCAATTTTTTGTTTTAGACGGTTGGTACTAGATGACGTTTCTTTAACCCATTTTTACCTAATTTATTTTTAGTTAATTGACAATTCATTTTAAAAATATAATGTCGAAATTATTATTATTTTTTTATTTAGGGAAGATTATTTACATAAAAATGTACAAATGGTTACAATTATAATCACAAATTGAGTAAGTAAATGTTATTGTAGAAGACGCAAAATATAAAAAATAGTATAAAGAACTCATTTTATGAATTTCTTTCGCACTTGTCAATTAGAAAACTCGCTAACGCTCGTTTTCTAAATTTTGACGCGTGCGAAAAAACATGTCTTATACAACACGCTCTTTAATATACTATTATGTAACCGTTTTAATAATCGTTACCTTATACGTATGTATAAATAAATAAATAATAATTTAATAATTTTGTATAAGACAGGGATTGACATGTATATTTTCGTAAAATTGTATAAAACAACCAAATTTATTTATGTTATTTGTTTGGAGACGGTAAGTGAAAGTGGCAAGTTATGTAGTAAATTACAGTGCATCATCCGTTTTATATGACAGATAATGATTAGTTTGGCGGTACGGAACAACATTTGAGCGAGATAACAGGTCCATTATATAAACATCCAGTATCAGAGGGTGTTGTTTACAAGCAAGGTGCAAGTTTATTGCCGACTGATTGCTGAATATTAAAATATTTTTAGTGTCCCCGGAGCATGGAAGACAGAAGTAATCCGTCAGGATGGCAATGGCGATATCGGTGCACGGAACAGTGACGCGAGTTTTAATGGCGGCCGCGTTTGTCAGGGCATGTTTACGTCTATAACCGGGAGTTGGCGCTCCTTTACGGCCACCTAGGGGCCTCTACGTCACCCGCGACGAGGTTACGACTGCCTCCGACGCCGCCAACTGACGTATGAGTCACTCATTTTATTCCCGGAGACAAAAACTCGTGTCGTTTTTTACCTCCTTCCTGAGGGTACATTTTAAACAGCTCACTAATGATATTTACGTGGGGAAAATTTCTCCTACACAAAATCGCTGATTTTCGCCGCTTGATAAGGAGAATTATTTATGATGTTGACTTGTTTTCGTGTAGTTCTGCCAGCGTTACCTAGGCAGCAATTTCAAATCAAATAAATTGGCCCAAATGCACAGACGACAAATGAAAATTCTCCTGCTGTTGCAGTGTCAACAAACAGACGGGATATTAGTTCAACACAATTAAAAGAAAATATTTTTCTTTCCCTCACTATATAATTACCTTTATTTCAAAGCTTTCAGACATCCTATCCTAACATATATAATTTAACGGCATCAAAAGATAATGTTTTTGTTTCGTTTCTGTTTTGTTACTAATGTCTTTGTTTTATTTCAAACATTTTTCTTATTACAAAGAACATGCAATAAATATCAAAGCCGGACATAGGAGTATATTTCATGTAACAACTGTAATTTTCCTATATTATTTGCCTTTACTGTAATCATTTGTGTATTACTCATAAATTTCTTCTTTTTTTACATAAAGCTTTGGCTGATTTTATTAGTCATTTGCAATTATATTATTAGCTACAATATAAACATTGAATAATATATTACATTAAAAAGAAGTTATATTTTTCACAAAAATTTAACACAAATTTTTAGGACAAAAAGTGATTATGTAATCAGCACAATCACAATGTAATATACGAGTAACATCCGATTAGCTAGTGGTCCCTCATTTTTGAATAATATTTACTGAACTTAAATGAAAATATAAAATACACCACTTCTGATTGAACAATGTTTACAAAAAAAGATTAAATTGAGATATTAATTAAGTTTATGATAAATCTTGCAAATGTTTGTCTTTAAATTGTTAATTAAATAAATAAATATATCATCACGGCATATTACCCATTGCTGGGTGTGCCAATCTGCTTTATTCGCAGATATCGGTAATGATGATGACATATTTGTACCGTGCGGGCGTTTACCAGGCGTCACCTCACGGGCACTCATTAAAATGGTAATTAACCTATTTGCACACATTTATTGACAATAGATGTTCTAAATAACTATGTGGCCTATTCAGAGAAATACAGTCTTAAAGGTTGCTATGTATATAAAGATTGTTATCATAAAGACATTTGTAACAATTTTTATGAATTTGTCGATTCAGAACCTATGGCGGTATTATTAACAATCTTTACAAAATAATACTTGTGAATGAACCAGATTATTTGACAACAGCTAACTTCATTGTACATATATTAACCTAATCTAACCTTAATCTTATCTGTCAACGCTTTAATTTCTTTTTAAATAATGAATTGATAATTATATTTAGTACGCAAACGTTTTCCCAAAACAACAAAAGAACTATACGATATTTATGTCATATTTGGAAACTTCTACATTATTTAGAACGGCTTTGTTAATGCCTACAAATGACCTCAACGTGATTGAAAATTTATGGGAAGATTTAATTTTATTAAAGTAACTAAACATACTCGCACCTTAACATAACTTGCCCTAACATAAAAACCTTAGTTTTACATGAATGAGTTAACTAGGCCCGAGTTTTACGGGTGTGAGTTTTGTGCGTTATGATAAGTTATAATCAGGTATGTTTAGAATTGTATGAACTAACTTATTAGACCATTTTCCATATACATTGACAAATAAATGTACTGGGTCACACAGTATACATAGTTCCAAAAATGTTTTCTATAATTTATCGTAGAAATACATATTTCGCTGTATGTATTTTATCAAACGGAAAATAGTCAGACACGCAGTCTGGTGAAAATTATTTATTTCTTGGCCTACGTTTCGACTAGTCTTCTTCAGGGCTATAAATGATCAATTATAAAATGTAACATAGGGAGTCCCCATACGACCCATTGGAGGTAACAAGGTATAATATTTGAATATGTTTATATAATTATATATCAAGTCAATTATTTTAGCTGGAACGCAGAAAAAACTCAACAATATGACTAAAAATTTAAATTTTAAATTTTTAAACTTGATTCTCAACGATGTAAGAATTTTTTTCCAATGGGTCGTATGGGGGTTCCCTATGTTACATTTTATAATTGACCATTTCTAGCCCTGAAGAAGACTGTAGTTACACTCGAAACGTAGGCCAGGAAGTAAATAATTTTCTGATCATTTTCCGTTTTTCCATTACTTAAATTATTTTAGGAATAGATTGTGAAATTGGCCACCAGGCACAAGGCCACAAGACCTCATAAATAATAATAATAATTCATCTAAATATAGTACATCATCCTTGCAGAATTTCTAAGTGTTGTACTAATTGAGCACATGTCATCATGATTCTTGTCAGGCCTTTAAATATATTATCAAGGCTTTTACCGGTATTTCAACTTATCCATTATTCAGCGTCGGAGGAGCGGAGCAGTGTTTTCGGACTTGGTTAATCATCGTTGGCGCGACGCCGACGCCGGTGTAAATGGGCGGATGGTGGCAGCATCTCCGCCGCCGCTGGGCACACACATCCGGTTCCTTCAGCCGCCCTCATCCGCCCCGAGCCCCTATCGATTCGGTTCGTTTCTTCTTCCGGTGCCGATGATGCAGGTATGAAGACCAGGAGTTTTTCTGTGAACGCTGAGAAGGCTATCGCATGGATAAAGATATCCGGCATACAGAGTGCTTCCCGTCTACTATAAACTTTGGATGGTGTATGCCTTTATGGCATGAATTCAAATTTAAATTAATTTATTTTTTTATTTAGCCTTGTCATTCCATTTAAATATTTCACAGAGATAGATACATAATAAAAGTATGAACAATACAACACATTAAAATATAATCAAATTATTTTACAACCATAGGTACATATTGAAAATATAACAAATGCAACATAAAATGGTCAAAAATATTTCGCAAAGATTAAAACATGGCCAACTCGAGTCGAATAAAATCCTTTAAAGTTTAACACATTTTGTTAGGTGTCCATTTTAGGTTTGCATTTAAAAAATCGTTGGTGTTATTATAACTATGTTTAATTAGTTCTTTTTAATAACTTTTTTGAAATTAGTTAGTGGCAGTTGTTTAATATTATCAGGTAGTTTATTATAAAATTTTACACAATCGTGAAATGGTCCATTTCTAGTTTTTTGTAACCTGTTTTTAGGTATAATTGCGATTTTGCGGGTATTGTACAAGTGTGTATCTTCTAAGCTAAGTAGCTGGGTTTTTTTTTTCGTAAACCAGGCTTTCTAAAATATATAAACCGGATAAAGTTAAGATGTTGAGATCTTGGAATATTGGTTTGCAATGTTCCGTTCGTATTATATTTTTATGAATAATAAATATCTTGGTGTTGATTGAACTCCAAAACCACAGAATAATCCCAAACGAATGCAACGATTGAACTAGTGCAAAGTATGCAGTTCTTATTGCATTTTTTTACACTTGTCCTTACAGTTTTCGAAATAAATAAATCAATTTTATTAGTTTCTGGTGCAATTCATGACCGTGTTTATAGCACTTCAAGTTCGGATCAAAGAACAACCCTAGTAATTTGGCATGATTGCTGGAATTATTTTTCCCGCATTGGAAATTTATAGTGGCAGTTTTCATTTCATGTATCAATAATTTGCTTTCGGTTTTTGCTTTCAAGAACTCTGTCACATTGTTCGTTCAGAATGTCAATATTCCTATTTTTTATGAGGAACATTGTATCATTCGCGAACATTGAGATATTATTTACAGTGACATGATTTGGTAAGCCGTTTATGTATATAATGAATAGTAAAGGTCCTAGTATGGATCCTTGAGGAATTCCATGCTACATAACTTTAAGTTCGGATGTACTGTTAGTGACGTTAACACATTATTGTCGTTTTAGGATTCCGTATCTATGAGCAACATCTAAATCTAAACATTATAGAGTTGCAAACTTATGTATAATTAATGACATATTAACTCTGTCATTAATAGTTAGCATAATTATGGGTAATATTAGTTAAAATCTCTAATTAACTATAAAAAAGCAAGGACGTATTTCCTTACCAGCCACCGCAATTTATATAAAAATTTAGGTTAGTACGCTGTTTTATTTTGTCACGAGAAATAATATGATGTGATCAACATATTATCTTTCGTCAATTCTATAAACACATTTTTTCCATCACCGACTCATAATATACTTGCTACTATGGTTATTTGAAATAACTAATGTACAGAATTAGTCACTCCGTGAGAGAATATATTAGAAGTCACGGAGGAATTATTACTGGTTTTTGTGTTGTGTTTTTTTTTTTTGAATATAAATAAAAAGCAATATTACAAAATTATTTTATTATTAAAATAATTTAACATTATGAAGCTTGTGCTTCTATGTGAATACATTTTAAAAGAAGGTCCTGATTTTCACCCATTTTAATGTATTTATCTTTCAAATAATTTCCAATGACAGACAATAACTAATACAGCAAAATTTAACACCTTAACAAAACCATAACAATTACATAAAATACTACATCAATTGACTTCTCAGTGTCATACGATGAATGAATACATAAAAATGTTTTAAGAAGTTTTTAAAAAAGTGTTGGATAAAACGTTGTATTAAACTCGCGTGGAATGTATATTAATTATTAAAAAAATTAGCAGCTCGCCCTGCGGACTACGGGGCTAAAGTTTTTCTTTCGTGACTAATATGATACATTCCACACACATATAATAAATAACGATTATCCAACACCGGGTAATTCTTACTATGGTAATTTGAAATAAATAATGTACATTTCTCATCCCGCGAGAGAATAATTGAGGCCACGGAAGAATTACTACTGATTTTCGCGTTTTATACCTTCCGTCACCTTTAGGTAAGGAAGGTATTGTCTTTGGTCAAAAAAATCGGTGGTGAGTTTTTGATGAATAAGCACGATTTAGGGTCCCTAGAATACGATTCTACTATTTTTACGATGATGTCTGTATGTGTGTGTGTGTGTGTGTGTGTGTATGTATGTGTGTGTGTGTGTCTGTGTGTGACAAAATTTTCTAATGCGATAACTCTAATACTACAATTCCAAAAAATATAATTCTTTCGTATTCCTCTTCGTTACATCCATGTGAAGAGCTGATTAGATTTTGGTTATAATTGGTCAACCGGAAGTAGCCTCATTTAAAGATTTTAACAGTTTTTCTTGAAAAAACGATGTTAAATATCATTTTTTCACATTTAATGTTATTATAAATATTAAAGAATTATTTATTCTCTATACGATTTGAATGCATTTTACACTTCATATTAAATGGAGTTAAAAAATTATAAAGAAATTAAATATCATATACATTAGTCAGCTTTGCTATAACTCTTGAAACAGCTGCTATTAAGAAAATTCTGATTGAAAGGTGTCAGTGTCAAGTGCAGTTGACAGTATGCAACAGTCTGTCTATGTTATAATTTTACTGGAAATATAGGACCTTTTGTTAGAAACTTTCTGTATGGAATTTATATAAAATACATACAACTGCCTTAAGATAATGTACAAGAAATATAATCTTTTGCAAGGCACTTTATGTATGACATTTATACAAAATACATAGAACTGACGGAAGGTAATGTGCTGGCCACATCAGATTTTTTTTTAAATAAAATAAAAAGCAAGTTTACAAAACAATATGAAACATTTATTTAAATTAATATTAACATTTATGTTAAATGATATTTAGGTTATTTATTTTTACCTAATGACACCTGTCATCTAAGACTGATGAAATGAAAACTAGTTAGTGGTTGCTACCTTTGGAATTAAAATTAGAGATGCTGATTGTGCTTCAAATTATATATGTTTAAGAAGAAGGTCCTCAATTTCACCCATTTCAATGTATTTTCTGTAAAATAACTCCCAATATCAAATTATAATAATTATTACAGAAAACTGTTCGAAGGGTAAGAAATTAAAAATTTGTACCATTTCCGAAGCATCATAATTGTTAAAAAAATTGATAAAGTTACTTTCTCTTGATATTGCTATTATATGTCATTAACTAGTTTATCGTCTCGTAGTGCATTCTCTTGGCAAACCTAAATGAGTCTGCGACCAGACAATCTTGAGGATCTCGTAGTCACAACTTTCATCACTTGTCACAGTGGGTACGTTCAATGACGCAAGCTGTAACACGAGGTGGGTGCGCTTGTTGATGATACTACTGTGATGATTACTGCAACGATGATACACTGACTCTTACTGACTGGTGGTAAGGAAGACCACTCACACTTTTACACTTTAACTTTACACTGATGAACACTTACATTACGATTTACGAACATGGACACTACTTGTGATTTTACTGACTAAACTAACTTTGTTAACAATTAAACTAATGTTTATTTACATGGTTACATTCCGTAACCCAGCGGGCGGGCGGCACGCGCCCCAAAACTAAAAGACACTACATGTCTCGTCAAAACAAAACACGTCTTCACGACTCGACGAATTAATCTCGACTCTTACATGTTAACTCCATAACTATCTAAAGTCGACTATCAAAAAAACGCCATCTTCAGGACAGGATTATCTTAGGGGTGCATAGGCTAGTGCATCCAAAGTCACGCACGTATACATAATAATTTCCAGACTTAATTATCAACAAATAAATGTCGTAACTATCATAATACGAAAAGAATTTCTAAACTGAATTTTGACATTTATAACTTAAACAGAAAAAACAAAGTTAAAATATGATTATCGAAACTATAATTTAGAAGAGTATATAAAAAGTTATTTATCTGTTATTGCGCTTACCGTCGTCTTATTACACAGCAAAAGACAACAAACCGGAAACAGTTCATGTTGAACGCTTTGCTGAGAAGCAAAACCGGCAAGAAAAATTACGCTGCTTTTCCTGTAGTCGTGAAAATGGCGGCATAATATAAAAATTTGTAGTTATAAATGAAGTACTACTTTTTAATTTATTGATAACTATGAATACTTCACGTTGTTGGAATGCAAAAATGAATTAAATAATTCTAATTTGTAACAAATAACGAATTTAATTATATTTTTTTTACCAAATTGTGGTTTCAATTTAATCTTAGTCAACGTTTAAATCTCATTTTAGAATATTCAAGAATACTATGGATATACGTATACACAATACGATAATGAAGAAAATATTGCACAAAATTTAGGTTGTATTTACAGTTTCCCATCATAACATGAATTGTGTCATTCAACAGTGCCCTGTTCTGCTGGTTTATCTGACTTATTTTTGCTAGTTTTGCGAGTCTCGTTGAACGTACCCAATGGCTCGATTTCGCAAGTCCCGTCCAGCGTTCCAGGATGGGGTAAGACAGTACTACACCATTTTTAACAGCACCATCCACACCTCTACCAACTCAGTCTCTTCAACTGACCTCGGTGAGCCCATCGCAACAAGCGCCAGTTCAAACTGTGACTTCGCCCAGTAAATTATTTTATTTTTATATTTATGTGATGATTAAATTACCATAGGTTAAATAAGTTAAAATTATTAAAATGTAAAACAATTCTCATCAATAAATAATGTTGTTTCGCATTCATAAGTAGTATTTATTTTTGTTAATGGTAAACCATATAAAGATCCCGAGTGGAAACAATAAAAGAGTTTGTATGAACACTATGCCGTATGATGATTGTTGCAAGAATGAATTCATTGCCGGTTTCTGTAAACCCACTCCGTAAAAAGGAAATACTTTGAATATCTGTATATATTATTTATGACCAGTGTTCCACATAGGAAAAAAGGCGATATTTTGTTTTCAACAGACATTGATTAATCTGAGAGTCCGCTAGAAAAATTCGAAGTAATAAATAACACCTATACATCAAAAATCACTCAATTTTATTTAACTTAAGACCCATATTACAATATATTGCCGGTTTCTAAAAATTTGGGAGACCGAACGCTATTCATTTTAGACCCATCATCAATTATTGCGTCAAATAAAACTGAGGTTTTTTCGACAAATCACTAAATAGATTTTATTTTTGACGTTTGGTAACCTCTAAAATCGAATTTTATATTATTGCTCATTTATAGTGATAGCTATGGAATTGAAATAAAATTCTAAAGAAAAGCATATCGTTTGAACTGTCAAAAATTCGATTTCATAGTTTACAAAATGTGAATTAATAATAATAATAACAATAATAATAATAGTTATTTAGTTAGTAAGAATGTTGTTGGAAGAGAGAGTGATTATTTTTGTGGTTGATGTTATTATTATTGTTTCGGGTTTGTGCTAACCTACTAAATGGGAAATGCATGATTTTATGTATGTATGTATGTATGTAAGGGTAGAATTTAAAAATAAAATCTGTTAAATAGTTAAATGATTTAGGTGCAAAATTTATCTGTATTTATATTTATAAAATTTACACGTTAGTAAATGTACAAAATTAAATCTGTTTACTGATTTAAGCGTAGAATTAAATTGTCCACAACTTTCTGTTTGAAGAAAAACTGATTCCCCTTGTTAAACGTCTATGTCCCGCTTTTTAATTAACACCTGTATATTAATCGTACGAATATTAGATATTTTTATTTTGGAAAATCGCTTTTCTATTAAATTATATTTTATATATTAATATTAATATAATTATATTATAAATAATTACGAATTAATGTCATATATTAAAGCCATACATCACCAATTTCATTAAATGAATGAATAATTATTTGCAACAAATGAGAATAAAATTTTGTTTTAAAATTTTTATAGCAAATTCCCCTGTATGCCATTAATTAGTATTATTAATTTTGAATAATAAATTATTATTATTAAATTATTTTTTACAAAATTCAGAGCATTAGACTAGGTACGAAAAATATTGCCTTGGAAAATATATTTTTCAGCAAAACAAATAAAAAGATACTTATAAAGTCATAATAAAACGAGAAAAATTTAAAGCACGTGTGACGTAAATAATTTTAATGTACATTTTATTGTCAGTTTTTAGGGTCAATTTTTTTCACATTTTTATGAACATAAAAAATGAGGACCTTATTTTTTTAATTTGAAAATTGACCTTGAATAACGTCAAAATGTCAAAGATATGAAAAAGAACAAATTCCACATTTTAATTTAACATTAAAAGTTTCATGTACATTTCTGTTTTGCATTGACTATAAAAATGTAAATAAAAATGACCGTGGTGTACGGACTTAACTGACTCATAAACGTGCTACAATGTTTACAAAATGCAAATGGTACCACCAATAAAAATTTAAGTTGGTGAATTGAAAACCGGTAATTTTGGTATTGCTGTAAATAATTTTATCTTGTTGCTTGTAATATACGGGGTGTTAAAAACAATTGTAACACATTTAAAGGATATAGAAAAGATGTCAAAATAAGTCGAAGAGTTTTAAGGTGCATTCACAAATGAAAATTAGGTTTATGGTTTTGTTTAGGTTTAAATAAGTCATTCACAAATAATGTAAGTTTAAATTACCTGAAAATTAGTTTTGATATGTACAGACATCTGTGTAAATGCTTCAAAAACAATATTAAAATATCGGTAGAGCAGTACTCAACAAGACACCTGCGCGTCGTGAAACCGTCATTCGCTTGGCATTATTGGTTATATTTCAGCAATTAAGTTATGACAGTCTCCATGTTCTTCTCGCATTTGTTTAAAAAGCCGAATCAACCAAGTGGATACTAAATAAAGATGGGTGTATATCTATATCATTTCAGACTCGTTCTCATTGGTGAAGTTTGTGACGTCAAACTAAATCATAAACCTAAAGTTTGGACCTTGCAATGTTTAGCTTTATGGTTTGGATTTAAGGTACATTCACAAATGAAAATTAGGTTTAGATTTATGGGTTATACTTTAGATTTAAAGACTTTGGCCGCATATTATGTAATGACTCCATTCACACTTCAGAATTTAGGATCTCTAAATCCAAATCATACATTACATTAATGAATGACTTACTTAAACCTAAACAAAAACCATAAACCTAATTTTCATTTGTGAATGCACCTTTGGTGCCCTAAATTCTGAAGTGTGAATGGAGTTATTATATAATATGGGCCCAAAGTCTTTAAATCTAAAGTATAAACCATAAATCTAAACCTAATTTTCATTTGTGAATGCACCTTTATACAATAACAAAAATGAACTATAAACTTATAAAATTTATTTTCCCACAAGTAATGCTTTTGAGTTTTGTCTCATTTTCCGCGATGGTGCAATATTTGAAAATTAATGATCGCCAGCTAATCTGAAGTTATACCTTTTATTTTTGGTGACGAAGCGGTTCATTATGTGCTAGGCTCATCACATTTTTATTAAAATAAAAACATACTTCCGAGATGGCATCCAATACTCCAATAGACGAAGTTAAAAATGAACTTCACTGAATAAGATAGTAACGTCGAACGTCCGATGTCGCCGCAACAATGAGCGAGTGTCTATTTAAAGCGATGACGCAATCGCGCTAGCAGCCGAGCTACATAAACAAACAAGTCGCAACATGTATAATTACTTGCGGTCGCCTGAACTTTTGTGTTCATTGTTATTATGCGGTCGAACATTCTAGAGCTTTCTTGAAAGTAATCGCAGCTGTAGAAAATGGACACAGCTATGCTCGTGAGTTTGTTACTTAGTTACATTCAGAGACATAAAAATATTCACATAGAGTGTTAGTGAGTTTAAGAAGCACAGCAGTATCGTAGTGAGCGTATGCAGTAAAGTGTTGAGTATTGGGAAGCTATAGTGTACGAGGATAGTAACGACGAGTCTGGAAGTTACTAGTATATTGGGATAACTGTGGAAGTGAATACTCGTAGGGTTGACGAGTATTGTGAGGCTAGGAATACAAGGTCAGTAACAGCGAGTTGGAGTGGATACTCGGCATTGGCGTTGAAAAATTGTGGCATACGGATAGTTGGTGATATTGAGGCTGTGGAAAGAGAAAGTTAGTTACATAAATAGACAGACAGTGAGGTGAAAAGTGTGACTTCTGTCCGAGCAGTTCAATATACGGACACTGTTGAGTCAGTAGAGTATATACACGCTGTGGAGGTCAGTAGGCGGACAGTTGAACGTGATATAAGTATATAGTGACATAAATATAGTGATATAAATATCTCTTAAACAGTCTGCAAAGAGTCTGCAACAGACCGGCAGTATAAGATTGGAACACGTAAGGAAATAAATAATTGGTAATATCGTGGAAATAAATAATAGTGTTAATTGGTTAAATAAATAAATAGTGTTAGTGTTATCTAGTTAATTATGGTTTTAGTGTTATCAAGTTAATTATAGTTGTAGTCTTAATTAGTTTTAATAATCGTTGAATATTAGTAATCGTCATTATTTAATATCTTTTTAATATTTAATTATAGTAATAAACCTTTATTTTAATTAATAATAATTATCTAATATTTACACTTCACCCAAATAAATAAAACCGTTACAATATTTTTGAAGTTCCATTCTCTTTTGCACGTAAGAACCAATTTATCAGATTATTTAATTTGACTTAAAATGTTATATATGTAAGATTCACTTATCGGTTGCGCTCAACTGGTTTAGAAACGCAGGCATAAATACTTGAACATCCTTAAACACAATAACATCTCCCGTCCCTTGGATGGTTTGTCGTTCGGGATTTACAGTATCTGTGTGTGATAGTGTCCATAAGAAAAGACAAACAGTTTGCTATAATTAGAGGTGAGTGAGCTTACAGTCAATCTAATTATTGTAGAGGTACAGTGTTCAGGTGTGGATCACCAGATGCTTGATTAATATGTTATACACTGTATATTTGATATACATGGTATACACGTATGTTACATATAAATTCGTATTATATTTTCGTGGGCACAAACACGTAGAATTTTCCTAATTATCCGAATGGTTGTCTAGGACAACCCTAAGTCCATAGAGCCATGTGCTCTGAAGATGGCTAGTGAAGAAACACCAAATGGGAGGCTGAGATCCGCGAGAGGTCTGGAACCTACGTGCGATCTTAACCTAAGCTCTCACAATAGGTCTGGGACCCATGGGCCTCTGGCAGGTCGTGCTCTAGAAGCTTAACATGTCTGGGACATGTATTAGTGCCTATGGTACCCCACTAATGGTGAAACATCAAGTGCACGAAACCAAAACTATATTGTACTCTGGTCGTACTGCTAATGTAAATCAGTAAATATCACTGGGCCGTCATCGTACCGTCGTCGTACTGAGAACGTAGATGAAAATGGGTCCATTAAAATACATTGAACTAAGAAGTATTGTACCGTCATTGTACCGCTAATATAAATCAAATCTAACTCGTCATTTTCAAATGGAACACTCCATAATTTATTATTTAGTTGTGTTCTTTTTGTGTTATTAAGAGTATCTTATGCCCAAAATCAATATTTTCGAAATTTTTCACCATTTTTTTCTAAATTTATTTAAATTAAATTTAGTATACTATGGAAATTGTGTTTTTAATAAGAAACAATTGCAATAATGCATAGTAGTTTACATTAGCCAATAAATAAAACTGTTTATTATCAATATTAGTTCGATTAGATATTAATAACTGTTCTTCCAAAAATGCATATGAATAAATTATCATTACCTAATCGCACTAATGTTAATAATAAACAGTTTTATTTATTGGCTAATGCAAACTACTATGCATTATTGCAATTGTTTCTTATTAAAAACATGCACAATTTCCATAGAATACTAGATTTAATTTAAATAAATTTAAAATGGTGAAAAATTCAGAAAATATTGATTTTAGGCATAGAATACCCTTAATAACATAGAAAGATAACACAAAAAGAAACACAACTAAATAATAAAATATATTTATAGTCATTTGAAATTAAGTAAATTTGATTGGCTTTATTGAATAATTATATTTTTCAAAAAATATATGAGAACATGGAGTATAGTTATAGTTGTACAGAAAAAAAAATTTTAATTTTTACGATTAAAATAACTTTAGTACGCCTGTATTAGGTTTGTTATTAGAGAAAAAGCGGAATAACTTGGCAACGCCGAGGAAAACTAAAACCAAATTTTTATGTGCGTATAGGTGAGTAAAATACAATTCAAAATATATAAAAATATATACGGTGTTCCATTTAAAAAAGAGATACAATTCTCGCCCAGCCGACTTGCAACAACCTGTATATATGAAAATAATTTTAGGTTATGCTCCTTGACAAGGGATTCATTTCAAAGACTCAGCCTGTATATTCAAGTTAAATAATAATTGGAAGAAAAATTTTTTATATCTTTCGCTTATTTATAGTATCATCATGCATACTACACGCACTCATTAGTATTCCGTGAACAATATGTTCTTTCATATTATAGAAAACCGTACTTTAAAGTAGATGTATTAGCCGTGAATAGCGTAGAAGTAAGTAGAAAATTAAGATGTGTTACAACCTCAGCGAAGGGTGAATAAATTCCTCGGCACTGTAGAAAACGTCTGATAAGCGGTGGCTCCGCTGTATGACGAATATCTGCAGAAAGCCTTCCGGAGAGAAAGTACTTCCAGCAGTCACGTGCGATATTCATTTGCTCTCGCGTGACAATTATTACCAATGACTCTATTGAAACTCAACGAGAAATTGTAGAATTTGAACACGAAATGGCTTGCTACATTATCCGTTGAAATTTATTGATTTTTGTTATGAATCGCTTGTTTCCTCCGCACCAAACGGTTGCCGTACTATATCATCAATCGACGTAATAATACCATTTTCGTAATTCTCCACACTGAAAAAAACTTACAGCGATATACGAACTCTATAAATTATGTTATTTCTACTATTTTTTGTGATACTATTGTGTTATACTGTTTTTGCCATGTGCGTAGGAAATTCGAAAAACTACGGTTGGGGCAGGATTTATGATAAATTTTGAAAGCAAAAACATGCATATATCTATGCTAACTAACAATAAGTCAGCTATAAATTTTGTATTTTGTAGCAATCAAATAAAAAAATGAGTATAATGTGGAAATTGGAAACATATCAATAAAAAAGAGCTGCGCAGTTTTTATTCAATTCTCTATGTTTTGTAATGTTTCGCAACGGAATATCTGAAAACAATGTCTGCTTCTGTTTTTGTTTGAGTAGACAACTAAAGCAATTTAGGTAGAAAGTGCAAACCATAGATAATGTATTTTATTACGTATTATTTTCCCCAGTCAATATGTCTATTGTAATATACACATTTTATTGACAAAATTTAAAATATTTGATATGTTTTACATCACATAAATATAACAAATATTATATTAGCTAATTTATAAAATTTAATTTCTTTATAATTTTATAACTCTATATCCATTTAATATGAAGTATAAAATGCAGTCAAATCATAAAGAGACTACAATGATCTTTGATATTTATAATAACATTAAATGTAAAAAATCTGATGTGGCCAACACAAGACCTCCCGTCAATTCCATGTTTGCAATAGCAATGAGCTTTAAGTAAGGTATCACTTCCGGTTGATCGGTTGTAAACAAAATCTAATTTGTTGTTCCAATAAATAGAAGTCTGTTAAGAGCTCCAAATTAAGTACCACTTCCGGTTTATCATGTATGTATAGTCAAAATATAATGTTGTTTCAAATTATACACGAGTTTTAAATACCAAATTTGAGAAGTTTTGAATCATGTTTTAATATATTTTTTTTAGAAAAATCTGTTTATAACTTCCTGTAAAGTAGTACTTCCGGTTTATCAATTTTACAAAACATCTAGTATGTCGTTCTCATTAATATAAAAGTCTTAAATACCAAATTTGAAAAGTTTTGGATTGTATCAATTTATTTTTCACGAAAATCTGTTCAGAGCTTCAAATAAACTATCACTTCCGTTCTATCAATTTTAGCCAAAATCTAATATGTTTCCCTTTATATAAAAGTCTTAAATATTAAATTTGACAAGTTTTTGAAAATATCATTATATTTTTCACGAAAATCTGCTCACAGTTTAAAGTAAAGTATCAATTCCGGTTTATCAATTTTAGAAAAAATCTAACATGTCGTTCTTATTACTATAAAAATCTTAAATACCAAATTTTAAAAGTTTTGAAATATATCATAATATATTTTTCTCGAAAATCTGTTAAGAGCTTCAAGTAACGTATCACTTCTGGTTTATTAATTTTAGCTAAAATCTAATATGTTGTTCCCCTTGATATAAAAGTCAAATACTAAAATTGAAAACATTTGGATTCTGTTTTAATATAGTTTTTCATTAAAAACTGTTATGGGCTTCATGTAAAGTATCACTTCCGGTTATCCAATTTTACCCAAAATCTAAACTACTCTTTATATGAATTCGAAGGCTTAAATACGGGAAATAAAAATATTTGGAAGTTTGTTATAAGAGTTATCGTGGACGAAAAAATTGTCACACACACACACAGACATCATCGTAAAAATAGTAAAAACGTATTGTGGGGACCCTAATTCGTGCTTATTCACTGAAAACTTACCATCGAATTTTTAAACCGGTAACATTACCTCCCTTACCTACGGTATGACGGGAGGTAAAAATATAAATCCTACAAGTAAATACAATATTATTATAACTTAATTTCTACTACAGTTGTTGAGTATTTTACATTTACTTGTTAGAGTAAAATATAATTAACGGTATTAATTTATTTGAAGTGATCATATAAGTAGATCTGAATGGTTTAAATGCTATTTAATTAGCCTTGTTAGTGAACGTAAAATTAATAATATATTTTAAGTGTTAACATTTCCTTGAATAATAAATAATAAGTATTAAATCAAATTAGTTAACATTATTATTTCAGAATGTTTATTTTGATTCTTTTTATAAAATTACTATAAATAAATAATGATATTAAATTGTCTGATAGTGAAGCTTTAGCGGAACTGATAATTTTTTTCAAAATAAGAGTGTTGATTTTATTTCCAATTGTATTTTTGACGTAGGCACCAGTCGCCGAGCTTTTCCTCTACTTTACTGCCCGCAGGTTGTAATCTTTCAGTTTCCGCCATGGTAACTAGTATGTAAACAAACTATTTTAATGCAGTTGTGCGTAAAATATTTTTTCTACTCCCATTTGAAAAAGTTATCATTTCTTCACAATCTGCAGAATGGATATGTAGGCAATACTAGTTAACAGAACGAATATAATTTCATATCCATTCTAGGATGGATATGAAATCCACGAATCACAAATCTGGAAGTCGCGTAACCTAGGCAACTGTCTTATTCATTTATTACAAGATTAAGAAGACGAACGATACAAATGTCATATTTGGCATTTTAATGTTGTCAATTTGATGGAAATATTTTCGGTATAAAAAAGATTTGAATAATTTAATAACAAATAACTGAATTATATTATGAATTAATTGTGAGTATTGAAAAAGAACGTATAAAAAATGTAAATCAGAACGGTATGAAATATCGCATTGCCAAGTCAAGGTTATCCTTTACATTTGGCAATAAAAAATCGTAAGTAGTATGTAAAAGTATTGTATACTTACAAAAAGAATATTATTTTAATAACAAATGTCATTAAGAAAGCCTAGGAAAACAAGTACATAAAATGATATTAATTAATAATGTTCAGTAAAATTTCAAATTTCTATAGTTCACATTTTCCTTCTTTTCGTTAGTAAAAGTATGCTGTACAACTCGAGTGGAATGTCCATATCGCCTTCGGATGATTGAACACTCCGCCTTCGGCGTCGTGCTCAAACTTCATCCTCATGCGATATGGACATCATATCCACTCTTGTTGTACAAACTACTATACCCTTTTATAAACCATACACTTAAATATATGTAGATAATTCTATTTGATTATATATTTATAAAATCTCTTTATATTTTATTTATAACAGCAAAATGCTATTATGTACAATACATACAGAAAATACAATAACAAAATGAAGAAGGCGTGCATGTGAATTAAACATCCAACAGACCGGAGTCTCATTATTATTTTATACCGTTGCTTCGGGCGAATATAAGTCCGGTGTGACCGCATTCTAAAGTTTACATTTTTTACATGAATCCGGAAGAGGAATGGGACAAAAGAGTAACAAAAATACAGATTAAAATTTAAATGACGGTAGGAGTAGCCAGCAGGTTGGCAGGTTGCCCGCCTGCTGCATTGGAGAACTCCAACCGGAGACACCCGAGAGATCCCGAGAATAGAACATCCGGTTCAGATCACAGGAGGAAACTTTCATGCCGTTGAATCACACATTTTTTCATATTTTAAATTTTATTTTTAGACTACATATCTCTGTCATTAAAAAGTTAACATTTTAGATGTTTTATTTGTACGCTTTATGAAAGACCGAAGAGAAATCACTGAATGTAACTAATTATACTGATGGTATTAATTGATATTTAAATTGAGTTTTTATTTCTTTTACTTCCAGAACATCCTGGAACTTCTAAAAAGTTTATATAACTCATTTGAATTTTGCAAAAGAAACAAGAAAAATACACATAATTAAAACACTTTTTCTTTCGTCCATTTATACAAACCATATTTATATATTTTTACGCCTGGGGCATAATTATTAAACCTGACATACTTTTAATTTTCGTAAAGAACCTGGCAGTTTCCCGCAATATATTTTTATCTTGTAAATTTCAATTAATGAAAGAACAATGTTTGCTTCTTTCAGTAGTTAGCCTAGTTTCATGATGAATTTACTCAAAGCAAAAAGAAAACCGGAAACGATGTTCATGCTATACACGAGGCGGATGATTTTTATAAAATAACAAGGCGGATACCAACACTATTACAAATTTATACAAGCAAGACGAGTTTTCATAAAAGACAGACTTGTAGAGGAAGTATGAAACGAGAAAGATTTACCTTCGTCAATCCAGAAATTCTCTGACGCTCAAAAGACAGGGAATGAGAATTTATATCTGGTCTGTCGTAGATTCCAAATTTATGAAATAATTTATCTGTCGACTCGTGACATTTTAGGCATTATGTATAGGCTACGACTAAAAATTACGCTATTCACATCAACGAAACAAGCACTGAGCAAGATAGAGCTTGTATATATCCATGTCAGTGGTTGGCTAACGGGGTCCTTTTTACCTTCCGTCACCTTTAGGTAAGGAAGGTATTGTCTTTGGTCAAAAAATTCGGTGGTGAGTTTTTAATGAATAAGCACGTTTTAAGGTCCCTAGAATACGATTTTACTATACTTACGATGATGTATGTATGTGTGTATGCATGTATGTGTATGTGTGTGTGTGTGTGTGTGTATGTCATTGTGTGTGTGTAACAAAATTTTCCTCTACGATAACTCTAATACTACAAATCCAAAAATTATAATTCTTTGGTATTCCTCTTCGTTGCATCCATATGAAGACCTGATTAGGTTTTGGTTATATTGGTCAACCGGAAGTACCCTCATTTGAAGATTCTAACAGTTTTTCTTGAAAAAACGATGTTAAATATCATTTTTTCACATTTAATGTTATTATAAATATTAAAGAACATTGTATTCTGTATACGATTTGACTGCATTTTATACTTCATATTAAATGGATAGAGTTATAAAATTATAAAGAAATTAAATTTCATACATTAGCCAGCTATGATAGAAACATCTACTATATTAAGAAAATTCTGATTGAAAGATGTCAGTGTCAAGTGCAATTGACATATTCGTAGTATATTTGTATTATAATTTTACTGTATGGGATTTGTATAAAATACATACAACTGTCGAAAGGTAATGTACAAACAAGAAATTTAAAATCTTTTGCAAGGAACTTTCTGTATGGATTTTATAGAAAATACATACGCATTTACGAAAATTTTACCGGTAGATACCGCATCTACCGACTGTGTTCGAAAACACGAGTGGTAAAAAGTTACCGTGTTCTAAAATTGTTCAATATCTACCAGATCCATCTACCGGATTCATGAAGAATCTAATCTCAAAAAAGATAATGATGCAAAGCGAAGCGCGCGCGTTAAAAGTGGCAATGTGTTCAAAGTAGGACTCTGCTCAGTTTGTTAACTACGTCAAATTTCTAACCTGTTTCATATTTTATCATAGGTTATGGATCTACTCTGTTTACCACTTGTGTTCTTAAAATATCGATTCTGGTAGCTATAACCTGATATAAAGCTGTTTACCGGCAACAGTTCACCGGTAGAAGTTTCGTAAATACCTCATACAACTGACGAAAGGTAATGTGCTGGCCACATCATATTTTTATTTTTTATTATTCTGAATGAAAATTTGTTTAATTTTGAAGCAACTCGTAGTACCCAGGTCTTAATTGTTTTTAGTTTAACTGCATTTGAGTTTTCATATCAATATGATGTCTCGCCGACACCCTACCGACACCTATTGCTATTTTTCTACCGCACCTCACTCTATAGTAGGCTACGAGAGAAAAAATAGCCATAGTGTGACGTGACGTGACACTGACAACAAATTTAAAATATAACGTAAAGTAATTAATAATTTTTTTATATCGTTATTCATTCTGTAATACTTTATTTTATATATTAATTTATACCGGGTGTCTACTTTTTTCTATTTCGGTGTTCTTATGAATCTATAAACGCACTGAAAAAACATCGTTAAGAAGATCTATAAACGCACTATTTTTGGCGCATTTTGTTTTCTAGAGGTGATATGACTGCTTTCAAAACTAACAAATAAATGACATAACCTAAAATTGCAGTCAGTCAATAATAAATTTTCATCTGTGAAGTTAATGGAAAACGCTATCAACATAATAAAAAAGACCAAGTCAAATTTTTAACAAGTCGCATTCTTAAAATTTATATAATTTCGTCAATAGATAAAATGGTATAAAAAACATGTTTCAAAGTCTGCTATCGCACTTGTAACACGCCGCAAAGCGGTTCGTTTTTCAAAGATGAACTCGTACGTGAACAGATTGCCTTATGGAACTTGTTTTTTTAATTACTATTAAAATCCGTTGGAAATAAAATGGTAAAAATTTTAAATGGCTATAAATTCTCTCCTATTAATTTTAGAAGAAAAGTGTAAATTCAAAACACCGGTATATAAATAAATCATATATTTCGCCAAATAGCTTTAAATATGTCATCATTATTACCGATATCTGCGTACAAAGCAGATTGGCACACCCAACAATGGGTAATATGCCGTGATGATATATTTATTTATTTATTTTTTAAATAGCTTTAAAAATATGATTTTACTGCTAATTTTTACCTTGTAAATTTCAATGAAATAATTCAAATTTATTTTTATGTAGCAACCCTGATGACACCGACAATAGTAATAATAATAACATTTAAAAAATATAAATTTTTGGCATCGACTAAATTCAAAGACTTGCTTCCGTGAAACGCGGTCATGCTAGTGAATTTGCTACATTTTTACCTTCCGTCACCTTAGGTAAGGAAGGTATTGTCTTTGGTCAAAAAATTCGATGATGAGTTTTTAATCAATAAGCACGTTTTAGGGTCCCTAGAATACGAATTTACTATTTTTACGATGATGTCTGTATGTGTGTGGATGTGTGTGTGTGTGTGTGTGTGTGTGTGTGGATGTGTGTGTGTGTGTGTGTAACAAAATTTTCGTCTGCGATAACTCTAATACTACAGTTACAAAAATTATAATTTTTTCGTATACTTCTTCGTTACATCCATATGAAGAGCTGATTAGATTTTGGTTACAATTGGTCAGCCAGAAGTACCATCATTTGAAGATTTTAACAGTTTTTCTTGAAAAAACTATGTTAAATATAATTTTTTCACATTTGATGTTATTATAAATATTAAAGAATATTTTATTCTCTATACGATTTGACTGCATTTTATACTTAATATTAAATGGATAAAGAGTTAAAAAATTATAAAGAAATTAAATTTCATAAAGTAGCCATAGCTATGGAAACAGCTACTATATTAAGAAAATTCTGATTTAAAGATGTCAGTGTCAAGTGAAATTGACATAGTGTGTTTATCTTATAATTTTACTGGAAATATAGGATCTTTTGCTTTCTGTATGGAATTTGTACCATTTATCTAACGGATAGTTATCCTGAACTTTATCCGGAGATTTAAATACCGACCCTTAAACAAATGATTAGTTGCATTATATTTTTATAGGTATTTTAATAGTCCGACTTAGCGACTATTACGTATTTTTTTGCTTTGGAAATTTCCGTTAGCATTGTAGTTTGAGTTTTACCTTAGGTTGGATTATTTACGTTACAGCTAGTGAAGTTATGTTTCCGACCGGATGTTACAAAAAATCTCAATGTTAGGGCTTTTGGCAGAACTATGAGTTCTCAGAGGTATCTCAGTGAATACCAACAGTTTTTGTAAGAAACTGGAAGTTTTATGTATGAGAGAGCCGAAATTAAGGGTTTGAAAGTCACTGTTTCTTCCCAGGGGAGTATATAGGCACAATTCTTGTTGTTCATGACTATGACTGTGTGAAATAACCAATTAAATTGTACTAAGGGCTCTCTCTCTCTCTCTCTCTCTCTCTCTCTCTCTTGTGGTGTTACTTTGTATAACTGTGTGTTTTACCCATGTAAGTAATATTACATTATATATATATATATATATATATATATATATATATATATATATATATATATATATATATATATTTGTGAATTGGAATTGAAAGATTGTAAGATCGATGTAAAAGCCGATTGATTGATATTGTTAATTAAAATAAAAATTTAGAGTTTATATAGAATCATTTGATCGCATTGCAGTTTTATTCGCATTATATATTTTATTTTTGCTCGCGGAGTATTATTAACTTTATAGAGTTTGTTATTGTTGGAAATACGTGTTTGTTTCTGCCCCATACCCATTTCTAGCGTGTGTCTGTGACCAAGCAAATAACGCGTATATATCAAATGAATTATTAGTAACACTACCAATTTTGAGTGATTGATTTGGTCAATTTTTTTTTTCGCTCGGGTCCTTCTATCCTTGGACTTTTAAAAATTAAGTTTTTGCATTAATTAAATTAGTGTTTTACTTTCGAAGCAAGTAAATTTTCAAATATGTTCAGATACTAAGTAGTATTACTGTTACCGTATCGTAATTAGTTTTGGCATAATTCATAGTAATTAATTAATGCCCCTATTCTGAACAAATCTGTAAGTCTTACAGATGTGTAAATCTGTAAATAATGAACAAAGTCGCATCAAAGCTGCCACTCTTATGCATAATTTTATAATAATCAACAAAAATAGATGCATTTACATATGTCAGGTTTTTATAGATCTGTAAGACTTACAGATTTGTTCAGAATTGGCCTTTAAATATGGTTTCTGATATAATTAATTTGGACAAAATAGCATTACCTAGGTTTCTGATGATCAAAATACTTAATGAATGAGAATTTACATCTGGTTTATCTACATCATATTTTAAATTTATGTAACTATTTGCAGGTCGGCAATGAGTTAATACAGCATTGTTGGTACGCAGCAAAAGTAAACTCCGATATGGAAATACAGACAGGCGTTACGAACTTTAACAAAATATTGTCTATAAGCTATCCCGCCGCATCTCTGACTAGAATAGAACTAGAGCACAATGCGAGAATGTTGCTTAATAATATGTACATAGGTTATGCAAACTACACCAAACTTTTTGCAAGAATTCAAATTCTCAAACAGAACTTTACCAAAGAAAAGAGACATACGTATTACTGACTTAAGCTTTCATCTTTATTTTTCCAACATACCATTTGCATGTCAAATATATTTAACAAAAAAGAAAAACTATAAAGTCAATTTAATGCATTCTCCAATTTAAATAACTTTAATCTCTTAAAATACTATTTTGTATAACAGGCAGCTTTTATGTTAATATAATTTTAACTAACTATTTTATAATAAATCTAAATAGTGACTAAATTTTAAAATAAATTTTTATTTTCTTTGCTAGCTGCGTACGTAGGTAAACTTTCCTGTTCGAGGATGTATAGATGCTTCATTATTGAATTTATTTGGTAAGTACTTCGGGTAATATTAACAATAGAGCAACACCTTTTTTACATTCCAAAAATATTGTTGCTGAAAAATTAATAGTACCCAAAGAATTTTTCTATCGTCTATGGTTTAGAACTATGTACCTGTAAATTAAAACTTGTTTTTCGCTGATTTCGAAAATACCGTATTATAACTAGTGCTGTTGATTTTGAAAAAAATGGAATATGAAAATTCAGTTGAAAAATAATTCGAAAATTCGATTTTCAAATTTTAATCTAAATTCGAATTTTCGAATTTTTAACAAAATTCGAATTAAATACACATTCAAAATTCCAATTTCGAGTATATACGAAGTTATAATTACATATTTTCAAATGCAAGTTAATTGGCATTTATTGCACTTTGCTTTATCATTATTAATTTCAGGAAAAATATTTCCAAATTATACTTCGCGGTGACATGTTACTTAAAAATATTTTACTTTCAACAAATAAGCGACAAATCTCAGTGTCTGGACCCAGAGAGCAAGTTTAAACAAGTCATGTAATTGTAAAACACGAATAAATAGAGGACGGCATCTACATCAACTATCGAATTACAAAATTCGTAATTCGAAAAAATATAAAGCTTATTTTTAGAATATTTTAAAATTCGAATTTTGTCAACAGCACTAATTATAACAGAAAGGGGATTGTTGCATTATTTATGCGTTTTTTACATGTAATAACGAGGTGTAGTTAGAGTACTTGAAAACTTAATAATTTTGGAGATATAACACAAACATAATATTTTTTAATTACTGGTATTTCATGACTGTTGGTATGATGTGGAAAACAAATTATTGGAGATCAGTATAACTTTTGTATGATAATGTATGCCTACATTTTATCACTCTTTAAATTGTATTACGCTATTTTCATCCTTGTATTAATTCATTTTCGTAATATCTTTGTTAGTTTTTCCAACTTTATATTAGCATAGACCTGATGATGGTTTATTAGGAACCGATACGTCGGATTGTCATTAAGCTGCAAAAAATCGTCTTTAAAAGTTGAGATATCGGCACCAAAGTATTCCATTATACGATGATTTCATGCAAATGCAGTGTTGCCAATGTTATAATAATTATATACTCATATGATTATATAATTGTTGTACATGTAAGATAATTTGAGCAGGTATTCGACGTTCGATGTGCAATAGTAAATTTGTACGTAAATGATAGTGTAGTGTTAAACTTGTGACATATTTAACAGAACATATAAAATAAATATTCCTTTCGTCGTCATAACTTTTCGATTTCAAATAAAATTGAATATGCACCTCGCCACAAAAGTTCCTTTTTATCACTCTTGTGGTTTATTTTCCTCAGCCCTATAAAGGCCTCTGCAAGTAAATTCCACATTCGTAATAACAAGTAGAACTTCAGTGCCTTGATACATAAATAACTATTAATTGGGAACCTAAGTTTTTCAATCATATTTCAGATGTCTATGAAAACGTTTATCTCGATAATTCAAGTGGCTTCAAGTATACGAGTATTATGATTTGAAAAATCCTATTGGTTTATCTCAGCGGATTGAAAATAGGATTCAGTTATTTTCAATCTTCTTTAAATTCGTATTGACTAAAAAAAGATAATTAAATACTCGATTATGCAGACAGACAGGGAGAGGTATATGATCTAATTTCATCGTGGATATATAACCCCAAAATCTAAAAATTGTCATTTTGTATTTGTCTTCTCTTTCAAAAACATTAAAAATACATTTATTTCTTCATCACCCCAAATATTTCGCTTTTCGACAAGTTTACTATGTTTTATGTCGCGACTTTTATAAAATGAGGTAAAATGCAACCAACAACTGATATGAATTTGGGAACACTACAACATATTGCGGATGTGCGCATGCGTAGTTACATTATTTGAAGCTCCACTGTTTATTTCGACAGAAGTCAAGCCGCTTCGTAAGTTCAAGCCTTTTACTTTATAGGCTTGACCTGACATTTTCAAGTGGCTTCAAATATTAATCTCGATCGTTTATTTCGAAGATTGAAAAAGGATTTACTAAATTCAAGCGGCTTCAAACGTTGAGATAAACGTAGTCTATGTTCTTATGTCTTAAACATGAATAATATGAGTTATATATAAATAATATAGTAGATTAAGATGAATGTAAGTGCTATTTTTATTTGATTGTGGGTTCAAATCTCGCCGGCTAGCATTCTTTTCTTTCTTTCCTTGATTTAAAATATGAAAATTTTAAAATTATTGAGAAACATATGGAACAAATTAATTATAGATCATCATTTTTTTACGTTACTCATTAAAAATATTTAAATCAATGTATTTATTTTTTTAATTTAATTCATTATACACTGTATAAAGACTGGTTTATGTAAGCTGTAACCTTAAGACTTTATCTTAGCATTAGCATTATGACTTTGCAATAAACTTTACATTACGTTGTCCGGTACATGAACTTTTTAGGGTAAACCATTAAGAGTAGGCCGGTAATGTCATTTTTTGTAACAGCGACACGTCTTTTTATCATAAATATATCTATATTGTTCACCCCACTGTATTAATAGGACATCTTTGTCAATTACCCTCATATTTACTGAAGGCAATATGAAAGAATTTTCAAAAATAACAAACGGTAAACCTGAAATTGACAGCCGCGAAAATTGCTGGAATCAAGCTATCGGGCACATACACTATTTTGATTGGTCGGAATTAACATAATGATTAAAAAATTTAGAAATTGCTGTATTTTAGGGTTATGGCATAATGCTAAGGTTATAGCTGCATATACCATAGCACGCATTTGTCTATACTCGAATTATTAATGCAAAGTCATATAATGCTAATGCTAAGGTAAATTTCTCAGTTTACAGCTTACATAAACCAGCCTTAACACACATCTATTCATGAATTAAATCTGTTGATTTTATTTTCTATTTATGAAACAATTAATTTTCAGAACCTTTATCTTTTTCTTCCATACCACTAATTTGTCCGTGAAATTAAAATATATGGTTCTAAAGATTTCGATAAAAACTAGAAAAGGAAAAATCTCTATTGACATAAATGAATGTAATTGTATTAAATATGATTAATAGTTTTTGCTAATGACTATGAATGAATGCTATTATTCCTTTTATAGTGACTTTCTTTTATCTAATAACAAATCAATAATAAACATTCCTGGAAAACAGATTAAAAAAACACCACACAATAATTTCCAGAAAAAAAATACGTATAGTCAATTTATTAAAGCTTATTAAGGAAAAATTTAAAATTTATTAAGAACAAAATGAATTTAATTATTCGTCGAATTTAATTTGTATCATGCAAATAATTAATTATGAATTTTATTCTTTCCTGTACTTACTTAATCCGTTCCAAAAACTTTTTAATTAAAATTAGAATTTAAATATATTAAATAACCTTTACGTCTACGTTATGCACGCAGTGGTAAACAATAGACGCAAAGTAGACAATGATGCACTTGTATAGACGCTTGTGATCGTTACGTCAGTAACGAATAATAAAGATAACAAATAGTTTTCAAAAATTATAAATGTCATATCATTTGTGTTTATATTAAAATATATAAATATAATACATGGTGACAGCGGAAAACCAGCATAATCCTAGGTACCACGGTTAAAACTAATATAATGTCTACTGGAACCTCATGGGAAACGCCCGATGCGTTTGATTTTGCGAAAGCGCAAGAATGGCCTCGATGGATCCGAAGGTTTGATTTATTTCGGGTAGCTTCTGGTTTAGATACCAAACCAGAAAAGCAACAGATTGCAGCCCTTGTTTATTGTATGGGGAAGCAGGCCGACGATGTATTTAAAAGTATTGAGCTAAGTGAAGACGATGCTAAGAAATACAAGACGGTAGTACAAGCCTTCGAGAAACATTTTATCGTTAAAAGAAATGTAGTGTATGAGCGAGTAATATTTAATCAGCGGTACCAAAGAGAAGGAGAGACTATGGAGGAGTTTATTACCACATTGTATGGTCTTATTGAAAATTGCGAATACGGTGCTTTACGTGATGAACTTTTACGTGACCGTATCATCGTCGGAATCCGAGATCGCAAGTTAGCGGAACGCATGCAGCTCACGGCCGACCTTAAGTTGGAGACGGCAATCATGATGGCAAAACAGAGCGAACAAATTAAGTCTCAGTTGCCACAGTTGCAATCCGAAATGCTAAAACTCGACATAAACCGGATTCACACCAAAAAAGACAGAAAGGCTGAATTTTGGCGTACAAAATGTCAAGAAGGAAGAAAATTCCAGAAAACGTCAAGACCAAATATGAAGTCGAACGTGTCGGTGGACCGTTGCAGACGATGTGGCGGCGATCAACATGCAGTACGTCAATGCCCGGCTCAGCGGATTAAATGCAACTCCTGTCATAAAATTGGACATTATATGAAAATGTGTCAGAATACGAGACGGAACGTCCAAGAAGTCACAAACGAGGAAGAGGGCTACATTGGAAACATCACAGCGATTGGTCGGCAGGGTAAATGGCGAACTCTCGTTTACATAAGGGATGCAAAGGTCAGTTTTAAAATTGATAGTGGAGCTGACATTACTTGCATTCCAGAGCAAACATACAAGGACTTTTTCACTAAAGTTAGTTTACGTCCGCCACCGATTCGACTGTACAACGCAAATCACCAAATGATGGAAACCTTAGGGACTTTCTGGGAGAAGGTGAAATATAGAAACAAATCAGTAATGACGCAGATTTACGTCGTACGAAACCTGACGGACCCTCTACTAGACGGCAACACGAGCGAAGAACTTGGCATAATTAAGAGATGCAACGCCGTAGACGCCGTAAAAGACAATACAAAAATGTCTTTTGACCCAATCAAGACGTACCCTCAACTTTTTAAAGGACTTGGACGAATTCGAATACCGTACAAGATAAATTTAAAGGAAAACGCAGTACCATATGCACTCAAGGCTCCTCGTCGTATTCCGATACCAATGTTGAAAGAAATTAAAGCAAATCTCGACAACATGATTCAACTCGGAGTCATCGAACCAGTGGAGGAACCTACTGATTGGTGTGCTGGCCTAGTACTCGCACCAAAACCAAATGGGACTATTCGTATGTGCGTTGACTATGTACACCTTAACAAATACGTGAAACGAGAACTTCATCCGATGCCAGTCACTGACAATATATTAGGACGTCTCGGTGAAGCAAAATTCTTCTCCAAACTCGACGCGAATAATGGTTTTTGGCAGTGCGACTTGGATGAAGAATCACAGTTGCTCACAACATTTATAACTCCATTTGGAAGGTTTAAGTTCAAAAGACTTCCTTTTGGTATAACGGCGGCTCCTGAATTTTTCCAAAAACGTATGATGCAGATATTAGACGGACTGGACGGAATGCAAGTTAATATGGACGACGTTCTCGTAAACGGGAAAACGATTGAAGAACACGATCAACGTTTACATCGCGTCTTGAAACGACTCATGAAACACAAGGTTACTTTAAATATCAACAAATGCACATTTGGCGCTACAAAAGTTGAATATCTCGGACATCTGATAGGAGAAGACGGGATCAGCGTCAACGATGACCGTGTGCGAGCGATTTTGAAGATGGACCGGCCAGATAACATTTCCGAACTCAGAAGTCTGCTTGGCTCTGTTAATTATATTTCAAAATTTGTTCCTAATTTAGCAACAAAAGCCCATCCGCTCAATGAACTTTTGAGTGAGGAAAATGAGTTTATATGGGGAGAAAGCCAGATCAAGGCATTTAACGAGATTAAGAAAGACCTCACATCAGCACCTGTTTTAGCATGGTATGATCCTTCAAGAGAGACAGTTATTGCAGCTGACACATCATCATACGGCGTGGGCGCAGTTTTGAAACAGAAGCAAGATGATGGCAAGTTTCGACCAATAGCGTATGCATCGAAAACACTGACGAAACATCAGCGCAACTGGCCTCAGATAGAAAAGGAGGGATACGCTCTTGTGTGGGCTTGTGAACGCTTTAAAGACTTTATACTGGGACTCACAGTCACACTCGAGACCGATCACAAACCACTGGTGCCGATATTCACATCAAAAGACCTCGATGACTTGACGCCGAAGCTCCAGAGAATGCGACTACGTTTAACGCGTTACTCATACATAATGCGTCATGTGCCAGGAAAAGAATTAGGAATCGCCGACATTTTGTCAAGACGGCCAGTCGACCAATCTGAAAACGACAACGATTTAGAAGATCAAATCAATGCGTATGTCCAGATGGTTGCGACAAACTTACCAGCTTCAGAACGTCGAATTCAAGAGATCATCGAAAAGCAGAGATCTGACGACTCATGCTCAAAGATTATCGAGTTCTGCAAGACCGAATGGCCCAATCAGAACATGTTAGCGACAGAATTGAAACCTTACTGGCAGTATAGATCTGAATTTAGCATCGAGCGTAAGTTATTAATGAAAGGATCCCGAATCGTCATCCCAAGTTCACTTCGCCGTAGCATCCTTGAAAAGATACACGAAGGACATCAAGGCATTACGAAATGCCGAGCACGAGCGAATACATCAGTTTGGTGGCCAGGACTTTCAAATGACATTGAAACATTTATCAAAAACTGTCCAAAATGCGCCATTGAGACGACAAACCGGCATGAACCATTATTGCCATCCGAGTTTCCTTCTAGACCTTGGCAGAAAATTGCCATGGATTTATTTTTTCTAAACAATCGTTACTATCTTCTCGTTACAGATTATTATTCGAGATATCCCGAGATCGCGCTCTTAAGCAGTCTACGAGAAGCCGAAGTTATTAAACACCTCAAATCCATCTTCGCGAGACATGGTACGCCAGAAGTGGTTCACAGCGACAATGGGACCCACTTCGGACCGCTATTAACGTCAGAATTCACGAAGTTTAGAAGAGAATGGGAATTCGAGCACATAACATCAAGCCCGAAGTAACGGCTTCGTAGAGGCGGCAGTCAAGATCGTCAAAAAAAGCTTAAAGAAAAGCGACGATCCATATAAAGCTATGCAGAGTTACCGAGCTACTCCGATTTTCAACGGGTATTCGCCGGCCGAACTCTTAATGGGGAGGAAAATTCGTACGTCAATTCCGATTGTCGAGAAACAGTTGGAACCGAAACTACCAAACATCAAAGAACTACGTGCTAAAGAAGAACAACGACGTAACCAACAGAACTACGATCTTCGTCATGCAACCAGAGATCTGCCGATCATGAAAACAGGTGACAAAGTATGGATTACTGATCTTAAACGACCTGGAACCGTTCTTAGTCGTACACACGAACCAAGGTCTTATAAAGTAAATACAAACAAAAGAACCATACGAAGGAACCGGTTTAACTTAGTTCCATTGCCTGATAAAATAAACGAATCCGACGGAGGCGAGTCGCCCGTCGAATTACCAAGTTGCGAACATCATCCACCAGCAAATCAGGAGGCACCAGATGTGAACCGTACGAGAAGTGGAAGAATCGTAAAGCCCCCCAATAGATTAATTCTTTAATAAATACTGTTATATAATTTTTATGTATGTATAAAATGTTTATAAATTGATATAAACATCTAGAGGGGAGATGTATAGACGCTTGTGATCGTTACGTTAGTAACGAATAATAAAGATAACAAATAGTTTTCAAAAATTATAAATGTCATATCATTTGTGTTTATATTAAAATATATAAATATAATACAGCACTGCTGTAGTTTACGTTATCAAAATTTATATATTGTCTATACCCATGTCAATGGCGTAACAATGCAGCCATGGGTCCGTTCCCAAGTCAATCTGGGCCCCTATGTAGAAAAAAAAATAGTTTTTACTGACACCATAATAGGGCACTTTAATAAATCCTTTTTTCTACAGTCTATATACAAAGTAGTCATTTGCGCTCTCTTTTGTCAACGCAAAATATCACTTTGCCGCTCTAGAAAAAACGCTCGCTCCTCAAATTTCTAACTATACAATGTTGAGAAATGTTACTTGGCTACATTCTTAATGGAAACGTTTAGTCAGGAATTAATGACACTGTAGTTACACATTCCCCACTTAACATGTCAATCTGACATTTAACTGCTTTGTCGGTATGTTACATAACCAAACAAAATGCCGCACTGCTGTGAAAATAAAATAGGGCTTGCATTTACAAAAACAAAAGTATAAAATGCTTAGATTACATTGAAGCAATAGCTCAAGAAGAATGGAAAATACCGATAAGTAAAAATAAAATTAAAAAATAAATTTTTGTTGTGGTGGAGGATCGCATTGTGGCGACTGTAGAAAAAATCTTGTGTGTGTTTCGAGCGCAAATGGACATTGTCGATTTCGAGAGAATGCCTCGCTCCTGCGTCGCGCGGCAACAACCTCTCAATCGACAATGTCCCATTTAGCGCTCTTATTACACAAATAGCTATTTTATATGATAATAGGGCACTTTAAAATATCCTTTTTATATAATATTTAAAATAAAAATATACATAATACCAAAACAATCAGAGCATATTGTACGTACAAGTATTATGTCAAGAGCTTTTATTTTCTCTCCAAAAGTTGATAGATACTAATTTAGATACATACGGTAGCTAAATCCAATTTCGCGGCCTGTATTGCGGCTGAGAAATGCTTATTTTGGGTCCGGTTACACAAAAAATATTTTCGACGTGTGCCGGGTCCCTTGAGGCACCGGGCCCATATTACATGGAACACTAGTCCATGCAGGCTATATTTATTTTAAATTTTTTGCTTAAAATAGGACAAAAATGTTACTATTTATTATTTATGTGCTTCAGAGTATAATTAAAATTTGTTAATATTCTTGTTTTCTTTTCTGCTTCCATTTTTGTTTATTGATTATGACCCTGACTGTCAACATAAATAACAAAGTTTACATTCTCTAAACATTTTGTATATGTTTGACATCATTTTTTAGGTTGTTTACGTGTATAAGTAAACTATCATATGTAGGTGACGAGTAGACTCGCATCCCCTATTTCAAGCCCAATTTATACATATTCGAGCTATTCTGTAACAAACTGGTTAATTTTTAGCAATATGTTCAAATATTTATTCAAAAGATATAGATTTATCAAGTAAAAATCCACTTTTGTTATATATCAACATACTTGATTGGTGATTACTTATTTACTTACTAAAAATTAATCACTGAGTTTCATAAAATGCCCAACTATTTAATCAATGTTATGAACATTTTTATGAATTTCCTCAAAATATTTAATTCATCCTCTTTTCATTTTATAGTCATACAAATTCCCTGTTTTGTCAGATCAAACAATGACAAGACTATTACAAATGAGGTATTGTACCCAACAGGCAAGCCACATCCCACACCCACATAAGACTGATCTAGTAAACAATGCCTACTTACACACGACTTCCATGCGGGCCTCGCTCTGCGCGGAGGCGAACGAGGGAGCCTCTGCCGATACCTCGCAACGGTACAGCCCGCTGGACTTGAGCGTCAACGCCCGAAGCACCACCTTCCGGCTGTCCGATAGAGACAACTGTAACATATAAACAACCTTCAGATAGTAGTCGTATTCTACAATACGTGCAAAAATCTAGAGTAAATACCAGTGGCGTATTTAGATTCTAATTTCGGAAGGGGCCCACGTTACACCCAGGACAATACAGGGCACGATCGAACATTGGACTTTAACATGTAAAATCATATTTTCGTAATTTCCTATTTCCCTAATTATTTTAAATAAAAATCTGATGTGGACACCACACAACTTCCTTGTACACAAGACCAATATGAAGTATAGACCCAAGTATAAAATTGCATGTATTTGACGTAATTTGACATTAGCATCTATTTTTATTTTTTGGTTATTTTTTGTACTAATCCATAGCAAGCTTCATTACAAAAACCAAAAATTATATATACATATCTCGCTTATACGAAGGGCTAATTTAATAATACTTGATGTGCTAGACACAGAATTTAATTCTCTAAAAATTTTATTTGAAGCATTTATTTCTAAAATCAAAATGAAACCATCTTATTAAAGAAAAACTGTTAACAACTTCAGGTAATATCTCACTTCCGGTTAGCCTGTTTTAACCAAAATCCGCTATGTTATTCCAATTGACATAAAAGTCTTATATACCAAATTTGTAAAGTGTTAGATTATATTTTAAGATAGTTTTTCATTAAAATCTATTATAGGCTTCAAATAAAGTACCATTTCTAGAAATTATGTAATGACCAAAAAGGGAGGTGCACAACTAGATGTTATAGTAGTCCTAAATACAAAATTTCAACTTTCTACGGCTTACCGTTTTTGAGTTATGAGAGATAAATACGCACGTACGTTCGTACGTTCGTACGTACGTACGTACAGACGTCACGACGAAATTAGTCAAAATGGATTCAGGGCTGGTGAAAATGGATATTTCCGTTGAAATCTCAAAACCGAAATTTTTCGCGATTACAATACTTCCTTTACTTCGTACAAGGAAGTAAAAAAGATTTAAATAAAAGTTTTCATGCTTTGTAACAGCAGAAATTAGGTATAAAACTGTCGAAACTCGCCCCAAAAATAGCGATAGCCTTGGAATTTAACAACAGGTAAGGTATACTTTATGTTCAGCAAATAAATAATAAAATAAGCTAATGAAAGAAACGAAACATACACGATAATTAGGTGTATATTTTATCAACGGGGACCTATACCAATTTTTTGTTTATTTTTTTGGAAAGGATGAACTAATAACTAAAACTAGTGGTCGACAAATTGTTAGTTCTACAGGGTACAATTTTTTTATGTTCATATAGCTGAAATATTTTTTATATGTATATAAATTTATACGTTGTATTCATGAAGAAATTTTTATTAAGCATAAATAATATAATCAGCATTTTTTAAATCTGGTAACCCATCAAATTGAAAAAGACCTGATACATCATCCTGATTATTAATCGACTCTAATCACTTGTAATTTGCGAACTAATTAATACAGTGTGTTCAAAAAATCCTAACTCGGAGGAGGCTGTGAACAAAGAAACGTATGTTAATTTAATTTTTTAAAAATAAACGTCAATTTGACGCGAGATATTATCAAATATGTTATCTAAAGAAATCAAAGCTTTCTTCTTGAATCTTGTTTTAGCAATGGAAACAAATTAGGAAACGGCGACTGGCAATACACTGTATCCTTTTTTTATCTTTTTTCCTTGAAATTACATTTCAAGATCAATTTTGACAAATTGGCTTTTGAATTGAATAATGACCAGACATAAGTTTCTCTATTCATAGTCTACTCCGAGTTAGGATTTATTTTAACATCCTGTATTTAGAAATTCTTTCGCTAATACTTATTAATTTACGTATATTTTCACATTCATAAATAAATTTCCGCTACCAAGTAAATAAACAGTTGTTATTGTTTATAACTGTCAGTGTGATAGTTAATTAATATTTCAAGTTTAAAATAAAATAATAATAATAAATAAATTGTTTAATTTTGCGTTGTCTTTGGAATTTATCTCACCAAATACCACACTACCTCTCTGATTTTCTCAGATAAACTATTAAGCACTTTACTTTTAAGCAAAACCACTCAAGCAAACTGACAGCAGGTAAAACCCTTCCTCCTTCGGAGTCGGGATTTACCATAAAGTTTGCTTTCGTGTTTGTTGCTAAGCAAAAAAATTCGTGCAAAATAAAAATTTATCGATAAAACCAGGAGGTCTTGTGATACTACTTCTGATAATGAGATCTGAGTTCCAGGAACTCTTAAGTTAATACACGGCCATAATAATATTTTGTAGTAACCTAATTATTTCTTTTGGTCCAAAAACCGTTTGGGAATGCCTCGTTGACTCGTTGCAACATTTTGGCTGGGAAGAGCGATTTTACGATTGGCGAGATGAAAACAAAGATGACCCAAAAAGTGACCGGGCGCAACAAGCGAAACACCGAAATCATCGAAGCAGTTCGACAACTGTTGGTTGTCGATCGACGTATTACTATTAAGATATTTGCAGAGACGTTGATAAAAAAAAGTAGAAAATCATCTTTGCTTGTAAACGCATTTATCTCAAGGTTTGTGACTCTCAATCTGTATTCACTAATAACAAAATATATAGATATTATTGTTCTGTACATGTAGTAAATATTTCATAAGATACCGAATATATACCGAAACATAATTCGAACAACTACTACCTTATAAAATATCACTCCGTATGCGAGTGGAGAAGTAGAGGTTAATATTTAAATAGGTCATACGAATGTTCTAAAAATATTTTTACATTATTTTTGCAGAAAAGTGTCAATAATTTATGTGTCATTTGCAAAAGGTGTGCAAAGTTTAAGGAATTTATATACTTTGTTTATAATACGAGTATATGGATACTGAACGCTCCGCTCCGGACATGTTGATAAATTATGGATGATATATCCACCATATTTATATCTACTAAGACTAAATATATAATATATCCCTATTCACGAAAATATCGAGAAATATGAAAAGTAAATTATTGAACACATATGATATAATACACCTTATTAAAGTTTTTACCTCTCGCTAAGAGAGGTATTAGATTCATGCTAAAATCGCATAACCAGATTTTGGTGAATAAGCACGTTTTAAGGTCCCTAGAATCCGATTAAAACATTTTTACGATGATGTCCGTATGTGTGTGTGGATGTGTGAATGTGTGTGTGGATGTTGGATCCACGATTTCGTAAATACTATAAGAATAAAGACATATTTAACTATAGATTCTTCAATCTAACAATAATGGGAAGAGTTGATTAAGTTTTGGTAACAATTGCATAACCGGAAGTAGTAGTTACAATAAAAAAATCATCTAAATATTATTTATCGAAAATTTATGTAAATACTTATATTAAATTATATCATCTATAGATGTAGAGATAAAGATAAAGATCAAACTACTTCAAGGGAAGAAATTCAAATGTTTGTAATTGACACATCAATGTCACTGTCAAAAATATTTGTATGCCACTGTCGAAAATATTTGTACATCATTATGAAGATTATGAAAATAAAAAAGTCAACAAAGAAAAAATGACGAATATAAAGAAAAAGAAAAGGAAAGTAGAAAAAGAAAATTTCAAGATATTGAATATAAAGAAAATGTATGTATTGTACACAATTTATATTAAAATATCCCATAGATGAATATATGTATTTGTATTTAAAAATATTTTTCGTTTAATGCGTATAACCAGGTAAAATATCTAGCGAGTGGTTATGTGCTGGCCACATCAGATTTTTTTTCTAGAAAAATGAATTGGTCAAGTAATAAATTGAAAACATAAAATTGAAGTGTCTCGGTAGAAAAACATGGATGTCACAAAAATGTTGAAATTTATATACAGGCTGTTCTGAATATGTGTGATAAGCTACAGGTAGAACGATTCTTTAATTATTTCTGAGTCGATAATCCTAATGCAAAAAAATTGTACGGCCTTTCGTAAAGCTTCACGAAGCCATCAAACTTGTAAATGTGCAACTAGAACTAAGCGATTTGTAAAAAAATCTCTTATGGAATATTATGTCTATTTTTTATATGTATTTATTCCTTTTATGAATGTATTGACATTTTACAAGCCAATTGTATTTCTATGTGAATCTTATGGCAAATAAATATTATTATTATTTACATTCAAGAAGAATTTTGTAAAATTTGATGTACGTAGCTAAACGAATAATATCAATAGGTACATGAAATTTTTAACTCTTCTAAAGCAATTATTTACATTTGAATACTTACGACAACCATGTAGAACACATATTTTAGTTTAAAACGAAAATAAAAAATAATTCGTCAAATTTTGACGTTTATCAGATTGACAATTAACACGACTATTTTTACGCTATTTATTTTACTGTACTCTCGTACTTTTATTGAATTAACTGTTCATTTATTTCACTACGCGTTCCAATCTTAGACTGCTGGTCTGTTGCAGACTCTTGTATTTAAAAAAAATTCTTTCACTAATACTTATTAATTTACGTATATTTTCGCATCGCAGAGTACCTACTCCAATTCACTGTTACTGCGTATTCATTTCTTCAGCTATCCCATTATACCAATAACTTCCCGAGTACTCCACTCGACACTATACTGCATACGCTTACCATGATACTGCTATTCTATTAAACTCATTTACTTCCACAACTATGAGAACTCTACAGCCTCTGTATACTCAACCCCCGATCACATAACTAAGAGACTCAACTAAACTAACTGTCGGACTTCACTAATAGGACTCTCTGTCCATCTTCACTAATGGAACTCAACTCGTCAACTCAACTCAGCTGACTACGTATGTAACTCCTTCACTATGTAACTAACTCACAGGCAGAAGTCTCGAACATTCCATCGAATATAAAAGATTCAGGCAACGAGAAGTAGTTAAACACGTCCATACTCGTTCGTTTACGTAGCTCGGCTGCTTGCGAGATTACGTCATCGCTAAACTTAGACGTTTGCTCAGCGCAGCGGCAATGCTCACACGTCACAATATTACAAAAAATTGTTGAGATAACTTGCCAACAGTTGCAAATGCAATGATCTACTATAGCACAGTGTATTATTGTTTAGATAATATTTATGTTGTTTAAGCCTTTTTGGATGTATTAGCGTGTCTCGCCTATGTAAGTAGATTGCCAATCTTGACAATTAATTTGATAAACAACATTACTGGTAAGATATTTTTGGTTCTTATCTATCACAATGGAGAACAATGAAGAGGTGTCGCCGGATGATTTGTAAGCCAAATTCAAGTTTAGTTAATTGGTTTAGAGTTTGGTGAAAATGTTTATAGTAAGACAATGATAAACAGGGTGACAATTTAAGAAAAGATAAATTCGTATGTGTCAGAAAATATAATTTGCTATTATTATAAATTATACAGGCTCAAGCATAAATTGACATGGTTTGAAAAAATCTTGTAATTCAAACTGACCTTTGAGATACATATTCCTTTTAGATAAATGGTTGAAAAAGCCAATCCAAACCTAGGCTTAAAACTGTTAACTTTAACATTTTAAAAAGCATGAAATTTCAATCTATCGAGCTTATTTATTTCGAGTCAAGTAGCTTGATAAATCCCTGTTTTTATTAACAAAACATGTATACGAATTTACGATATTACTGTGATCAACATTATATTAAAATGGTTAATATTTAAATTCTCTTCTCTTAATCATAAAAATAAGAAGATTATTATTTTTTGTTATTTTCATCAACGGGCAGAATTTAATTATATTTCAGATTTTGTCTGTAACGCCGAAAAGTATTATATTGTTTAATTCAAACAATATAATTTTAAGAGGATATAATTCTAATCAACATTTTTAAAAAGATAGAAACAGCAGAACTGCGAGTCGTGTAATTTTGAAGTATTTCTCCAATAAATTTAGGGAGGGCGGGGGGTGGGGGAAGAAGTTCGTAAAGTGGTCTATGAGATCTGAGACCAGAGTTCAAATCGAGCCAGTCATCGTCTCTCGACAAAAGCGTTAAGCGTTCATTATTGGTATTCTTTTCTTTTGGAAATATCTGTTATTTCTCAATAATTAACTGTATGTAAAATATAATTACTTTGAGAAACTTTTTTGCATACCTAATCTGAATAAAGTTTTATAAAAGGCAAAATTGTTTTACTCTCATAGGAGTAGTTGGAATACTTTACACAATTTCCACCTTTGTTGGTAAAGTATGTATTCATTAAGCAAACTTCCCTAAAACATTAATATGATAAACAATAAATACTAAAACAAATATTGAAGTAAAAACATAAAATTGTAAAATGATGTAAGTATATTTACAAATCTTGTTACATAAGCACTAATTATTGGTAAAGTATGTATTCATTAAATGAACTTCCCTAAAACATAATTTTGAATTATTTATTTTCTTTCTTGTACCTACTCAAACATGATAAACAATAAATATTAATACAAAAAATATTGAAGTAAGAAAATAAAATTGTAAAATGATATAAGTATATTTATAAATCTTGTTATATCAGCAGTTATGTTATGATTAGTCGTAAAATTACAATTAAGTATCAGTTTTCATAAGTTTAAATATATTCTCACAACGCGTTGAGTCTGTTTTTGTTTGTCGCTAAATGAGCGTTTTCAGTCTTGGAGCCTAACATGGGATTTTATCAGTTTTGCAGCTAAAATCCGCCGACAAGCGGTACAGTTACAAATTGTGATCTGTGATAGAAACGGAGGGCCGAGAGAGAAAAAATTTCAGACAAAGAATAAACGTTTATTTCTGAGGAAATATTTACTGAAGCAGACGAAGCTTTATATGATTTTCTTCTCGAAAAATCGAGAGATCGATGTCAAATTGAATACGATAACTTCCAAAGTTGAAGGAAATATTCAAAATTACCAATAAAACTATAGTATTTTAACAAGAAGGTAGATTATTATTATTATTATTATTATTATTATTATTATTATTATTATTATTATTATTATTATTATCATTTGAAGACTGCACTGAAAAAAGAAGGAATGTCACTTTTCTTGATGAAATGAGTTAAGATTTGCGTCATATACATCACGGTAGAATTTTATGTACAAACTTTCAATACAATAAAAATCATAGCCTCAATGTTATTTAGCTATGAAATATAGCCATAGGTAAAACAGAAGAACATAGCAATAATAAACATGTTTGTACCTTCCGTCACCTTTTAGGTAAAGAATGTATTGTCTTTGGTCAAAAAATTTGGTGGTGAGTTTTTAATGAATAAGCACGTTTTAAGGTTCCTAGAATACGATTTTACTATTTTTACGATGTTGTCTGTATGTGTGTGGATGTGTATATGTATGTGTGTGTGTGTGTGTGTGTGTGTGTGTGTGTGTGTGTGTGTGTGTGTAACAAAATTTTCGTCTACGATAACTCTAATACTACAATTCCAAAAATTATAATTCTTTCGTATTCCTCTTCGTTGCGTCCATATGAAAAGCTGATTGTGGTTATAATTGGTCAACCGGAAGTACCCTCATTTGAAGATTTTAACAGTTTTTCTTGAAAAAACGATGTTAAATATCTTTTTTCACATTTAATGTTATTATAAATATTAAAGAACATTGTATTCTCTATACGATTTGACTGCATTTTATACTTCATATTAAATGGATAGAGAGTTATAAAATTATAAAGAAATTAAATTTCATAAATTAGCCAGCTAAGGTAGAAACATATACTATATTAAGAAAATTCTGATTGAAAGATGTCAGTGTCAAATGCAATTGACATATTCGTAGTATATGTGTGTTATAATTTTACTCGAAATATAGGATCTTTTTGCTCGAAACTTTCTGTATGGAATTTGTATAACATACATACAACTGTACAAAGGTAATGTACATACAAAAAATTTAAAATCTTTTGCAAGGAACTCTCTGTATGGATTTTATATAAAATACACAGGCATTTACGAAAATTCTACCGGTAGATACCGCATCTACCGATTGTGTTCGAAAACACGAGTGGTAAAAAGTTACCGTGTTCGAAAATTGTTCAATATCTGCCAGATTCTTCTACCGGTTTCATGAAGAATCTAATCTCAAAGAAAGGAGGTGATGCAAAGCGAAGCGCGCGCGTTAAAAGTGGAAATGTGTTCAAAGTAGGACTCTGCTCAGTTTGTTAACTACGTCAAATTTCTGACCTGTTTCAAATTTTTTCATTGGTTATGGATCTACCCTGTTTACCACTTACTTTTTTAAAATATCGATTCTGCTAGCTATAACCTGATAAAAAGCTGTTTACCGGTAACAGTTCACCGGTAGAAGTTTCGTAAATACCTCATATAACTGACGGAAGGTAATGTGCTGGCCACGTCAGATTTTTTTTTAATTTCCCTAAAACTATATGATAATAACATTCCTTCTTTTTGCAGTGTGGACTTTATTTTTGATAAGCGAAATAATATGTAAATAAAGGTTATTATCATTATCAGGCCCTTTAACTTTTTTTTAAAGGCCAGCGGGTACGTTACTTCGTGAGCAAGCAACGAGCATTATGTAGAGCGAGCAGTAGGCGAGCTTTGGAAGCTTGTGAGTCCAGTAAAAACAGTCACTTTCAGGTAATGTTGTGTACAATATTTTTTTCGACGTCATGAAAGTAAGAAAAATAAAAATGTATAATAATATAATATATAATATACAGAGTGTCCCATTTAAGGTACGAATGCATTGGGATCTCGAGAACCGTAAGAGCTACGTGGTTGGTTAAATTAGACAAAAGTTGCCCCATTAGGAGACCATTTTAATGGTATTTTGTTATTTGCGAAAAAATGCATAGGTCACTAGATATAGGCGAAAATGGAAATTTTGCAGTTTTTTATTTTTGCAAATAACTTTGAAGTGTGAAATCATACTGGATTTTGGTTTGCACATCTTTAGGGCACTTTTTTATCTTCTTTCGACTGGCGTTGCTCAATTTCTTTTATCAATGTTGGTTTTTGAGAATTGATGTCAAAGTTTTAATTTTTATACGGACGCCATATTGGAAAGTTACGCCATTGAAAAAAGAATTTTTTTAGCTTTACAATGATATAAAATAGTAATAATTTGTTTTTATAATTAACAGGGAAATTGACAAAAAATGTTATTAATACTAAAATTTAATTGAAAAAAGTAAAGCGAAGGCTACTTAAAACGGATACTTAAAAAAATAAACTTCTTATTCGGGAATATCAGAATGAAAATGAAATAAAAAATGCCGCAGTAAGAATGCTAAATCAAATTAGGCCAAGAATGCTGAGAAAAGTTATAGAAGGAACAGAACGAAGGGCGCAGAAGTGCGTAGAACGAAATGGCGGGTTAATAGAAAATTTATTTTAAATTTTTTAAAATTATTTTTGTATTTTTAATATTATTTGTTTATTAAATACGTATTTTCTTAAACAGCAGCCCTCGATTTACTTTTTTCAATTAAATTTTAGTATTAATAATATTTTTTGTTAATTTCTCTGTTAATTATAAAAATAAATTATTACTATTTAATATCATTGTAAAGCTAAAAAAATTCTCTTTTCAATGGCGTAACTTTCCAATATGGCGTCCATATAAAAATTAAAACTTTCACATCAATCCTCGAAAACCAACATAGATAAAAAAATTGAGCATCGCCAGTCGAAAGAACATAAAAAAGTGCCCTAAAGATGTGCAAACCAAAATCCAGTATGATTTCACACTTCAAAGTTATTTGCAAAAATAAAAAACTGCAAAATTTCCATTTTCGCCTATATCTAGTGACCTATGCATTTTTTCGCAAGTAACAAAATACCATTAAAATGGTCTCCTAATGGGGCAACTTTTGTCTAATTTAACCAACCTCGTAGCTCTTACGGTTCTCGAGATCCCAATGCATTCGTACCTTAAATGGGACACTCTGTATATAATATATAATAATATATATCATCACGGCATATTACCCATTGCTGGGTGTGCCAATCTGCTTTATACACAGAATTCGGTAATGATGATGACATATTTGTACCGTGCGGGCGTTTACCAGGCGTCACCTCACGGGCACTCATTGCTGGCGTGGAGAGCGCACCACAGGGGTATATGTATAGGTATGCATTATTTAGTTTTTTATTCCGAGGAAATAAGAAATGTAATAAATAATTCAAAACGTAAATTCCCGATCTCTTATAGACAATTTTCCGAGCTAGCTAAGTAAAGAAAGAATTTCCGGTCAGAAAGTTATCAAGAACAGCTCATTTTCTGGATAATCGCGAAACAAATAATTGTGCAATCGTTACATTCCACCTGCTTAGTTTATTAGGCTTTCCGACGGATTTGTTACTACGGTCATGATAACGCAAAAAATTCAGTATCAGCCAAGTTTATGACGTGCTGGGCCCTGACAAATGCTATTGGCTAATGGAGGCATTTACCATAAACAAATTTAGTGTTTTTAATAGTAAAATTTATTAGTTCACATCTAAATAATGTAAGAAAATACTTAAAATCTATTCAAATAAATTTCTTAATATATTTTATTATTTTCCGAAAACTGTTATTTTTGCCCTCTATAGAATGTCCATGAAAGCCATGACGTCACAATCACAGACATTAGAATGAGACAGAAAAGAGAGAGAGCATGATTAGTTTTGACGTTTGGGAGACACAGGTTTAGCAACTCAGCTGTGGCAGAGAGGTTAGTTTATTTATTATGACAAAAGAGATTTGTGCTCTTCTCGCCAGTGTTTTATAATGTCTGCAATACGTAATTGTTTTGTACCTGGTTGTTTTAATAATTCTGAGGCTACGCCTACGAAAATAGTTTTTCACGTTCCAAGTAAACATACAATTAGAAAAATGTGGTTTGAAGCAATGTACGGTGACAATGAAATTACCAAAACCAGAACATTGTATTGTTGTGAAGATCATTTTAATGTAGGTATATTTAAAAAATACCTATTATAAACATTTACAGCAAACTTTCTATGCATTCTTCAGTTCGAATACGATGCTGAAAATTAGACATATTTTAAATTGATTGGCGGTATAATAAAAATAAAAGACGTTATTGTGCCGCATAAAAAATTATGAACCAAAAGTGGAAGAGTCCCAGCTTTTGTTATTGGTATAACCAGGATCCATTTCGACACACTTTCAACTCAAACAAACAATCACAAACAGTGATATTATAACATGTTGTTCACAATGATAGCTGTTATTATCTGACTCATCTTGTTAAGAGTATACAGGTTCGGCTCTGGTCGGATAATTTCGTCATTAATGTCATTCCGTGAATTCTACGTCATCAGAAAGGAATTCAAGTAATACATACATTGCGTTTGTCATATATCCATCTCACTCAGTTCTATGATTGTATGTTCTCAATGTAGAGGACGTCACATGCGCCATCGATTTACTCGGGCCTCATTTATTGAAGCTTTTTTTGCATGATCGAGTTTTCTTGATTTTTACCGATAAGATTTCCAAGGCAGTAAACTTTATTTACAAATTACTGGCGGAGGCAGTAAGTAAGTAAAAATGACGATCAAAGCTTACTTTAAAAATAACAACCAAAATTTAATAGTATGTACAAATAATTTTCAAATATTATTTTATTAAATTTTGTGCGTCGATCGAGCAAAAAACGTAATAAGCATTGCGGTCAGTAAGTGTTTCCTACCGGTTGGTAACTTCAGAAATCGAGAATCGAGACAAATTCGAGATCTCCAATACATCCGATAACTTAATATTTTCTGGCGTATTAGAAACATTTCGGCAAAAATATAAAATACGCGTCTAATATTTTTGTGTACAGATTAACGTATTAAAAATAAAAAACTTGGAAACCCCTATTAACGTTTATCCAAACGCAATAATTTAAAAAATATATCTAAATAATTCAAACGGGTTTAGATACAAACATGGAAGTATATTATTCATCAGGGCTAAAACACCGAAATGAGACAATTCTCATTATTGAATAATTTATCACATATTGTTACTTACGTCAACTTGCAGACCATCCAGCCTGTAGCTATGCTGAGGCGGGTTGGCCTTGGGCACGTAGCGGTAGAACTCCTCGTGGTCCTTGTACCACTTGACGGAGTAGAGCACGTCCTCGCCCAGGTCGTAGTCGCAGAGCAGCTGCGCCATCTCGCCCGGTACACGGAAGTGCGGCACCGTCACGCGCACCCACGACAAACCGCCGGACACTGCAACATATGTGCGGTTACAATCCAACCCTGGATATATGTCTATGGCATTCACAAGTGGAGAAGGTGGCAAGGAATGTGATGCATAAGGTACAGGTAAAGGAAGGAGTGCTACAGGAATTCTAATGCAAGAGGAACACGTTTTGGAAGATGTAGTGATTCAGTCAAAAAGATTTCAGAAAATAAATGGTATTTTTTGTTGAAAGATACATGCAGGGTTGTGACTCGATCACCCGAACATATAGGGATTTAACATGTAAAATCAGAATTTCGTAATTTCCTGTTTCCCTAATTATTTTAGGTAAAAAATCTTCAAATACTTGTTGTAGAGCATAAAATTCTACATCTGAATCAATAAGCAAAATTAATTTTACTTGCTTTGTAACGGCAGAAATTAGTTATGAAATTGACTAAAATCACCTGCGTAATAGCATAATAGCGTTAAGTTAGGTTAGTTTAGTTTTGATATTATATGTAATTTCTTTTCAAATAAACAATTATCAATTCAAATTAATAGATAATTGTTCACTGAAACAAAAATTAGAGATACAACCTAATAAAAATTAACCTAATGTCACGTAAACCGTTAGATATTATCGCTATTTTCAGGTGATTTTCGACATTTTTATATCTAATTTCTGCCGTTACAAAGCATGCAATATTAAGAAGGAGAATTTTATGCCCTAGAACTTTTATTTGAAACTTTTTTACCTAAAATTGTAGGAAATTACTAAAGTCTATTTGTACATGTTAAATCCCTAAGTTCGGGCATTCGAGTCACCACCCTGTATATACCTTTATACAGCATGATTAAAATGAATAGGCCGTAATCACTAACTTTATGTACATCTTTTTATATTTTTTATATTATGCACTTTATATTTTTAATTGATTTTAATTTATAAACAAGCAAATAAATTTAATTAATAAATTAGATAACCATTCTTAGTCGTGTATGTTGTAGGCCAATTTAAAATCGTTTTGAAATTATCGCTTTCAATTTTCCGAAGTATATCTCGGCACAACCTAACATAGCGCACAAAACACAAACTTAGTTGTATAGGTGTAAGGTTAGGTAAAGGTATATTTAGAAATTTTGCAAAAAAAATTATCAAATATAATCATTTTGCAATTGCCTAGCCATTTAAAAAACGATTAAACGTTTCATAAACGCCTAAATCTGTAATTAGCCAGCAGCAAATACACCATAATTGTTGCCTGATATATTATTTTTATAAGGTTATGTTACAAATTGAATTATTATTATTAAAATTTTATAATTATTTGAGATCCAATCTAAATGTTTTAATCGTAGAAATGGGCTATAGGATCCAGGAGAAATTTAATTAAACGAAGAAAGAATTGTGAAAAATTCATGGACCTCGCTGGGATTCGAACCCAGAGCCTCCCAATCGCTAGTCGGGCGCTCTACCAACTAAGCCATGAGTTCCCGTCGAAGTCTATGAATCTTTCACAAGCCCTTTTACAAATCGTAACGAGTACACTCTCACAATTTGAGAGGTAAATACTCAACGCTAATATTGCGCAGTAAATATTATATTATTGTGAACTTTAAGCCGTCACACACACGTAGAATAATTATTTGAGATCCAACCTAAATGTTTAAATCGTAGAAATGGGCTATAGGATTCAGGAGAAATTTCTCCTGGATCCTATAGTCCATTTCTACAATTTAAATTTTTTAAGTGTACTTCTAACAGTATAGTATTCCATTCGATCACATTTACACAATCTATTTATTATGGCTGTATTACACTTAACGATAAATCGACCGATTTATTGATCGACTGCGACCTTCTATTTATCGGTACGTGTAAAGGAGAAATATCGATCGATTTATTTACGAAAATAAATTGATCAAATAAAACGAGTTCTATTTTCCACGATTTTCCGTCGATTTTTTAGGGAATTTTTGGTTACTTTTCTAGTGTCAGCTCTATAGTATTTGATATTTCATACTATATTTAATGTGGGCTTGACTCCAAGCTTGTAATTACGTATATTCACTAGTCATTAAATTGAACGATTTATTGTTAAGTGTAAAACCGCTATTATGAAGATTAGGGATGTGCTTAATCGCCATATAAATTACGACTTGTCTACGCATAAAAAATTATATGATGTATAAATTTTCTACGTCCATGTAGATTTATTTTAATTTTTTTGTTTGAAAGAGGAAAAAAATATTACTATGTGTTGTTTATGTGCTTCCGAGTATAATTTAATTTTATTAATATTTTTGTTTCCTATTCTGCCTCTCATTTTTCTTTATATAGTATCAAATGACCCTGACTTTCAAAATATGTATGAAATTTTGTTCACTTCGTTACATCTCCACTGCGCATGTGAAATTACAAAGTTTACGTTCTCTACGTATTGTCTACATTTGACGTCATTCTTTATATTGTTTACGCATTGTTTACGTATGTAAGTAAATTATCATATAATACACTACGCGTAGACTTACATCCCTGAGTTTGTGACGCGAGCCTTATGGAAGTAGTGTAACTACACGAGTGTAAAAAAGCTTCACTCATATGTTGTAAACTATACTTTTTCTAAAACCTTATAATCGAAAGCCGAATAAATGAAATATAAGTTAATTCAACATACGTAGTCTATAATATACATAGTTAAATATCTATAAAAAAAATGTATATAAATACATACACCATATTAACTATAATTTAAATGAATATTTTGGCTTGACCTGTATTACGATTCCACTTTTGTAATACGCTGTAAAAATTGCGCTATTATTATAATAGTGCGCTTGTAATACGGGCCCGGTCTTTGATTTTCTAAAAATAATTGTAGGTATTACGTAAAATTGTATTTAAATCAGGCATATCTGCATTGCTGGGTGTGCCAATCTGCTTTGTACGCAGATATCGGTAATGATGATGGTTCTGCAAGGTTTAAACTTATTATATTCCGCATTTCCATCATTTTAATTATTTCTTCAAAAATTAAGTCTGTTATCTTTAGTTAATATGCTAATATTTCATCATTCCCACTTTAGCTTACGGTCAATAGGACTTGCATCATCTGCTACCGCCTGAAGGGCTAACATGCTTTCCTGCAACTTGTCTTCCGGGTCCACTACCCACGTACTACCCATAAGTCAAATTGCAGATAAGACAAACTCGAAACTCGAGAATTCAAACATAAAGTGACAAACTCAAACCCTGAAAGATTTAGGTAGATGAATAAAAAGATTATACGAAGACAGAATGAAGGAAAATAAGTAACAAGAATAATCAGGCCTTAAAGTTCCAAGTTGTATTTATTTAGAATCAATAATACTTTGTACGTTTTGGGGATAATTTGCTAATCATCAATCAAAGACGAGTACTTTATACAAATTACAAAACTTGTTTACCATGTCACTAGCAATATATGTTATAAAATTATATTGGCGAGACGACCTTTGAAAAAAAAAGAATATACCAACATCAATACCATTGCAATCATAGTGCATTATTATGTAATAATTATTTACATAACGAGCTAAGAAAGAGGGTCATTTCATAACGAGTGTGAATGTTGCATTCACAGGAGTGTATGAAAACCTCTTTCTAGCGAGTTTTGTGCACTATTTCTCTCACGACCAGATAATCGGCATTCAAGTTGTCTCTAAAATTTTATATAATGTTCAAACGATTCTAACCTGAAATTAAATGTCAAAATAATTCAAAGAAAAACGTGGTACACATTCGAGTGCGGCAGTATAACTGTTCCATTTTTATTATTTATTTTCAAACTTCAATTTCTCGTAAAAGGCAAAACCAAATTACCGACCAGTTGGCAACACTCCTGTACGTTGAAATAACACATGTATTATGATTTTTCTGAAACATGAATGATATTGTCAATTTTCGCACCTAGATAATCGCGTGGAAACAACATCTTTCTTATGTGGTCGTGAGAAAAATAACTTTTTGTATATATAAAATTTTTAAAGAGAGTTAAATACAAAAATTCTAGGTTAGGGGAGACCAGTGTCAATTGTAACAGGTGTCAAATGTAACAAGAGTAGGTAACACGGCCATCTTTTCGAAGTAGATTAAAACGCGCTTGCAGAGTGAAGCAGAAAGTCATAGCTCTTTGGTATTTAGTGTAAGTACATACGCGCAGATACGGTGTCTGTTTCTGACGAATGTCTATAAATCGACAAAAAAGTAAATACAGGTAGTGACACACATTGTTTCTAAAACACTATAAGTGCTCTTCTCGGCAATATTTCAAGTTAAGGATAAGTTTGTGAGTTATATCTACTTTTATTTTTCATTAAAAAACATTTCAAATTATTACCTAATAAATACAAAAAGCAAATAATGTCTTTATAAGTTGTAACACATGTCACAGTGTCGATTGTAACGAGTTTAATAATTATGAACAGTATTGATCATGATACAAATTACAAGAAAAAACCACTGGTATCGAAAACATAAAAAAAGAAGAGCAAAAAAACGAAAAACACTTCCGAAAATAACAGTCGCAGATTACTCTTCAGATGGCTCGAATGAGGAAACTCTCTGATATGTATTGGCCCATATTTTTTGAGCACAGGAGATTGGTTGCAGTGGCTAAAATGTAAAATCTGGACACCGGGCAAGTTAAATTGTACGAAGAAACACCTATTTTATGTTTACCTAAACTGCAATTTCGTTGACGACTAAAGGCTTTGGTCAAAATGGTCTATATCACCAACAGAATATATATTTTGTTTTCTTTTAGTTGAGTCATATGAATTTTGTATTTTCTGACGTAATAAATAAATGTTTTTTAATAATTTCTTCTTTTTTCTGTTAATTTATCTTATTACATCACTGTTAAAATTTCTTACAATTGACACTGGCCCTGTTACTATTGACACCAGTTAGGCGTCAATTGTAACATTTATAATGCCTGACTAAAAATCCTTATACTTTTATATTGGTCACATTTTCAAAAGTTTAAAATCCAAAATATTATTCACTGAGGTGGATAGGTTCTTATATAGGTAATTCCAAATTTCGAAATGTAACGTTAACTCGTGAAAAATAAAAATTTAAATTTTGTAACAATTGACACCGGTCTCCCCTACTGTATGAGACATGACACATCCTATAAAAATGAATAAAAATAAAATCTTAAATTGTCAAACAGATTATACAAAATGTACAATACCTCAATAATTTCATAATTTAATGAAAATTTTTAATTCTATGCTATAAAGTAAGTAATAAAAATAAAAAATAAACATGAAGTAATAATGTGTCAGCCATAATTGTACTGTAATAAATAATGTAAGTTGAAGTTAAGTTTTCATAAAACTTTTTACATTTCATTTTATACGTCTGTTAGTTTATATATTTAATTTAATAGTGTTTCAATTAAATTTTGTTTTACAATTTGTTACAAAGTAATTTAA
>OY720452.1:20990952-21160952 GCA_963082715.1 Harpalus rubripes
AGTCTACAGAGGATGTACGCCATAATTATTATAAGATTTTGATACTGAATCTTTGCGCTTTGTAATTAACTTAAGCTTTGTACTTAATAAAGTTTTCGTGATGCTTATTAAACTATTATTCACGAAAGATGACTATTCAAGGTCATTTATAAGCCGTCTGACATAATATTACTTGCAAATAACTTCACTGCATTTTACACGCATAAGAGTCCAATGCACAATAATTATGGGTACATTTTAATTGAAAAAATAAATGTATTTCATTTGAAAATTTTGTTTTTTTTAAAATAATGCTTTTCTCAAAGTTTTATCTTCTTCATCTACGTTTTTGCATAAAATAAAAATATAGACTTGACGTAAAGTATAATATAATAATTTGATTTGAATGTCAACGCCACTGGATAAATATCATTGCAGAGGGCAGTATGGTAGATAATTACATGTCTGTAACTCTACGACATATGTCACTGCTAGTTTTAGTGTATTAGAAAGTAATGGCACTGTTTACGTATATCTGTCACACCACACAAATTAAATAGACATACGTCAAATAATTTTTCTCTTTCTAATATAAAATGTTGGTAAGCTACTGCTATAAAATGTTGTGTATTCTTTCTTCGAACAAATGACCTTGAATAGTCATCTTTCGTGAATAATAGTTTAGTTCCTTAATTCGTGCAACTTTACATTATACATACATAAAAAGTGTTATTTAAAAAGAAGCGCAAAATTTTTTAAATGACAAATCATTCATATCGTTCGTTATAATTCTTTTAGCATATACATTTCTATACATATGCACGAACAAATGCAGATGCAGTAAACAAAAAGAATACAGCATACATTAAATGCTCTCAACTCGCCCACTTATCTGCACTTTTATTCTTAAGCACAACCACTAGTTGTTCAGTTCTATTTTAACAAAAAGGATTTACAGTGAAACAAAGTACTGTTTGAGGAATAAAAAAATATCGGGAAACGTATTATCCATATTACATTTACTCCCAGTTTTAGATAAATAGAATACGCATTTAATGCATCGCAGTACTGCACATAAGTACATAAATAGCACATTAAATTAAATGAAACGTAAAAATTTCAGTACATTTATTTAATAATAAAACATAGTTGAAATTTCGTTTATAAATGGTACCTCCGATATTTTCATTAAAAATTAAAAAAAAAACAACACAACCTATAGTCAATACGAGTAATTATACATCAAGGGGTTCGAAAATAATCGAATATACAGTTGAGAGGGCGAGATGTGTTTTCAGGTAACACATCGAGTTCGCTAACTGTATATTAAGGTGCTTTTCGAAGCCCAACTTGTATATGTTAAAACTATACAACGAATCAACCAACTATGTATTATGAAATGTCAAAAATATTATTTGTTCATTTATATCTGATATATATGATTACAGGTGATTCATTTATTTGTGACCGAAAAACCACTATACCTTGTTCCATTTAAGCCATTCAGTATTGCGGAGCATAGGGAATAGTTTTGATCTCTCTGATTGACAGAAATTAGAGACAAGAGACAAGTTTACCCAATGTAATTTCGGCTACTTCAGATTTGCGCTGTTGCCAGTGCCATCTACTGAATGACTTAAATGGAACAGAGCATAGTTGTGTTTCGAGAAACACGACTTAGTAACGCAAATAACCGATTGAGCTATCTGATTGGTCTATTTTCCGATGAGTTGTATAATCTGTTTTACCACGTCTTTAAAATAAACTTACTCGATAATCGGTCTCTAAAGCCCTAAATATAAAAAATCGTTGTGATCTGAAGCTCCTACTGAATACGTAAAAAATGCAATTTTAAAATATTAAGCATTTATTCATCAAGAATGACGGGTATTAAATATAGTATTTTGCAATGAAATGTGTGGTTTTATATTCAAATTATTAAAACCTAATTTCAGTTTATCAGTGATGTAACAGAAGATTTCCTCAAGGGAACTAATATATGAATATGTTCATAAAATTTTGTTTCAAAAATATAATTTTATTGTGTTTTGGAAGTCTCTCTGGATTACTCTGTTTACTCCCACATGTGTAAAGTTTGATATTTATAAATATGCACAAACACCACATATACGATAAATGCAAATGTTGAAATATGAAAATATTAAGCTTTTAAAAATATACCTAATTGATGATGATGATAATAACTAACATAGTAAATGAAAAGGAATGTAATATAATATAAAACGTAATTTTGTATTGTCATCAAGTGAATTAATATTTAGTATTTGAGAAAAACCTTGATGAATATTTTAATAGCCATCAGATTCGTTATGCAAATCGATGAAATTCGCTGAAATTACATTTAAATATTTAAATTGTGCGATAAGCTAAATCCGAATGATCAGACAAGCAGATTACCAGTTATTACTTGGATCATTTTACAATGTCTATAAAAATGTTTCAAGTGATAAATGAAAAAGGAATCCTCTCATGATGTCATTTATTCACGTTCTCGTAGAAAGATCAGAGATCAAATTGAAGAGTAGCGCTCTTACATTCTAGTGTGCAAAACTCACTGAAGAATGATCAGATTTATATGGGGAAATATTTTACGACGAGCGAGCTATTTGTCTTTACAGCTTGTTGGTCCGAGCTCTCTTGACCAACATATTCGTATTTTATGATGAGCCGTAAGTCTTGCTCTTATCGCGCGTCTAATATCAGAGGAGAACGTAAAATGTGGCGTTTTATTCTCATTTGGAAGTTTTTAACGGGTTGCCGTGATTTGCGGTATTCCTGAGCTAGCTCGCAAGCTCGCCGACACCGCCGGTAATGCAGTTACCTACGCTGCCAGTTGTTTCTACGTAAGTTAAATCGCAAGCAGACAGCAGCGGGATACGTCTTCTGGGCTATAACTTCTTTTATTGCCTCAAACCGGAACCTTTGCTTACTGCTTTAAAGAAAACAAACTCTTGGAATTCAGAATGCATAAAATTCAATTTGTCTTGACATTTCCTTTTACGTATTCCTTTAACCACACTTCCCTTTCACGTAATTATTTTTTCTGGAAAACATTTCTACTAAAAAAGGAGTCATTACGGAACTATTATACCCTAACGTTCTCATTATTCTTCTGAAATTAAATTTTTCGTTTGAGAAATTCTTTTGAACTTTTCTATCTGTGAAATTACATTGCCACCAAAATAATATAGGTACTTTTGCACTATTTTGTCAAGATATTTTTAAATTAATACATGTTAATTACCTCAATAAAAATAATACATTATTACATTGGATTAAGATCTTATTACCATTATTTGTAAAACGACAATATTTTAATGCAGTAATTTATTGGAATGAAAGAGCTATTTGTGTATTAAAAGCGCAAAATGGAACATTTTCGATTGGGAGGTTGTTGACGCGCGACGCAAGAGCGCGGCATTCTCTCGAAATCGACAATGACCATATGAGCTCGAAGCACACACAAGATTTTTTCTACAGTCGCTACAATGAGGTCCTCTGCCATAACAAAAATTGATTTGTTACAAGTACATTAAACTATACTATATTTCAGATAAGAATAGACTTAGGACTAAGATAGGTTTTACGGCTTTCTGATTGGTCTAAATGCAAACCAAGTTTACAATAGCAATATGTAAAGCAGGTATATTATTTATTCTATTTTGATTTTATAATCTATCTAACAACTTTAAGTAACTGTTAATTTACTAAATAATTAAAAATTATCAAATTTTGACGTTTCGGGCTATCAAGTATGTCATACAGGAAACAAAACTAATTCATAAGTTTTATATGTGTAAAACAGGGTGACGCAGCGCCAAGTCTCTTTTTATCTGAAATAATGAGTTACTGTTCAGTGCCACACTGCAGTAATTACAAGTCAAAAAGTGTAGGTTTACACTAAATCCCAAGTGACAAAATATGATCTTGAAATTTTCTTTTCATATAGTTTTGACGTCTCCAATCGGTTCAGTTTTTTCTTTTTTAAAACAGAATGTTCCAAACCGGTACAACTTAATATTTCTATTTCTTCTGCTCTGTAATACATAAATCCATAAATAAATAAATTAATAGCATAATAATAATGATAACTTTTGTTGTAAAACAATAAATATAGTTTTGATTTTTACTAACCTATTCATATGCAATAATATGTTTGCCTCCCAATCCTGCTCTACAACTAAATTTTGCTTTCCAGTAATTTATATTCTCATTTAATAAAATTTTAATCATATAAGGATCTCCACGCAAATGACTAGTTTATAAACAAGATCCCAGTATTGTACCTGATCCATCAACTTTTATTCCACAAAGCAAATACATATCCTGCCTTAAAAACCGCTTCGTCTTCCTTTATAGGACCTGCAGGATCAATGTATTCAAAAATATCACCTAACTTTATGTTAATTTTCTCCATATTAAATACTTTGCACTTTGAAATGCATGTTGCCAGCAATAAAGAATGCGAGAACTCTCCTTATTCCTCCTCCATCTTGCTACCGTCCGGCCTGCCACCTATAGTTCAGTTTTTTCGCCAATATTCCAAGTTTTGAATTCCATTGGCAGCCTATGTTAATCAACAAATCTTTGATTTTAATATAAACGGAAGTTGTTTCTATCTGATGTGGCACCATAAATACAAACAAGTAGTTACTATAAAAAAATTATTGGGGTTTAAAATGATATATTTCAGAAATAATATTAAATTGCATATCACAAGAAAAGGAAAATAAAACATCGCGCGTAACACATAAAACCATAAAACGCTTTCTGCTGCGTAGTCGCCATTTTGAATACTGAGGTCGTGGTGCCACCTGGACATGAAAAGCGGAGTTGTCAAGTATGCGTATTAAACTTGGACATTTTCCCTTTCTTGTGACATGTCATTTAATATTATATCTTATATATACTCTCTGAAATTTAACATTTGAAAACCCGATAATTGTTTTGTAGTATCCCTGTATTATTTTGTTTACTTTAGTTATTTTATTATTTTTAGTGTTTCGTCAAGACAAGAAATCTTGTCTTGATGATAATTTCTTGTATTGGCTTGATTTCCAAGACAAGAAAATAATAATTTCTTGTCTTGCTCATTTCTTGGCGATGTAATTCATGTCTTGTTTCAAGAATTCTTGATATTTCTTGTTTCTTGATATTTTAAGGAAATCCCCTCTTTTTATCGCTTTATCCAATCCGAACGCTCAAGTGTAGCGTTGGCGTCTGCTCTGCCATTGCCCCTGTCCGTTACATATATGAATATTACAACTGTGTAACCAAGGAGTTGTGTTTGTATTCATATTGTAATAAATCATAAACTACATGACTTTTTAAAATAGTTAATTTTATAAATGAATTAAAAAATATATAGAAAAAGTATCAATATAATATCTACACCAAATTTTATAATCTTTAATTTTTATTATAACATAAATCGCGAAAAAATACATTTAAAGGTATTCCGGTTGCTTTATTTGCACTAACATCTAATGGCTTCTTTCCTCTTTTCATAGTAGAATAAGGTAGAAATACAAGGTTTCGAAATTTTCTGAATAATAGTATTTGAGTTGAGCGTTAAGAGGATCTGGACAAATAAAACATACAAATGCAGATTTGCAATATTAAATGTCAAGAAATCTTGATTTCTTGACAATAAATTTTGATTCTTGATGATACTTTCTTGTCTTGTCTTGGGATATAAAAATACTTCCTGTCTTGGTCTTGTCTTGATTTCAACACAAGATCAAGACAAGATATCTTGATTTTTGCGAAACACTAATTATTTTTTGTATTTCCAAAAGGAGAAATCAGAAAGCTTGATAGTAGTAGGAATTTGATATAATTATACTAACTGTCTGAAGTAGATGTTCAAGGCTAATATAAAAAAACAATAACTTTTTTGAAATTTTGCTAGTCCCTGTCATTCTGTCTTAAGGTCTAGTTTTAAATAAATAACTCATGTTCTAATTCGTTACTATGGCAGCAGACTCCTTTGATGTATCTCTATACTTGATGATATTAGTACACATATTATCTATACCCGGTGCTTTCCTTTATTATTTATTTATTATTTACTTGGATTAAATCGATATAAGATTGCATATTTAAACTTACTTTATAAATATATAATACAGATTGAAAATTAATGACGGACAATCAGAAATGGAATTTGTCATTAATATTTATATAATCGATGACATGCTACAAACATTAGACTAGTATTATTATTTTATATGTAATATTTATAACTTCATGAACATAATTATACATATATACGTTTTAAACTTATAAAAACTGAATGTGTTATTCAAGTATTCCGTTATTTAATATTAGGTTACATCTAGTGATGTGCAAATTTCGTAAATTAATATTTTTGAAAGTTTCACAAAATGTTTCACTACGAAATTCAATAAAAGATTCATATAAAAATTTCATTGTAACTTTCAATGTAAGTTTCTTTTGAATTTTAAGAAACTTAACATTTGTCAGTTGAATTTAAAATATTTGGATCTCTAATTAACTATTTTGAAAATAAGAAAAACAAAAGCTTCAAAACAAAATAAAAATTTATTAATAAAAATGTAATACAAAAATGTAAAAACTAAGTATTAAACTATTTATAATAGAAAGTATCATATTGTCTTTTGTATTTATTTAATTGAAATATCGGCAAATTCTACCTTTAATTTTCACTGAACTGAATACTGAAATTTTATATTCAAAAAATATACAAGTTCCAGCATGTAGATCAACCAAACATTATTTGTACGTAGGAGGCGCATGCATGTCATCTGCGCAAGTCTATTGCAGAGAGCTGGGTGGCGTATGCGCGTGGAACTTACGAAAGTTTCATGAAATTTAAGGCTTGAAACTTTCATTTTTAAAATTTTTCAGTATGAAACATTCAAATGGCATAATAATAATAATAATAATAATAATAATAATAATAATAATAATAATAATAATAATAATAATAATAATAGTTTATTTTCTTTAGACATAGTACAACATGTATAGAAAACGTCAAGGTACACACAATTTACAATAAATAATAGAGAAGCAATGTAGATAATAAAGTAGTATCAATTAAAAAATTCATTTAAGTCATAATAGTTGTGTTGCAGTAGGAATATCTTTAAATCTTTTTTAAATTTTTTAATATTTATTTCCTGTTTTAAAGAGACAGGTAAATTATTAAATATTTGTAGACCAATTCTATTAGGAGAATTTTTAACTATGTTTAATCTAGATTTTGGTACATAATAATTATTATTATTTCTAGTATTATGCTCGTGTACATCTGAGGTCATAATATATGAAGTTTTATTCTTAAAGATAAAAAGACATATTTCCCAAATATAAACGCAAGTTAATGTGAGGATATGAAACTTTTTGAAGATATCTCTACAGGATGTACTTTGACTGACGCCCGCAATACATCTCAAAATCCTCTTTTGAGCAATGAAAACGTTGTGGGCAGCATTAGAAGAACCCCATAAGCAAATACCATAACGTAAACGAGATTCAACACACGCAAAATAATACATTTGAAGTTGATTAACGTTTAAATACTCTCTCAAATGACGTATTTGATAACAAGTCGAATTTAGTTTTGTTACAAGTGTCACACAATGTGGTTTCCAATTAAGATTTTCAGTAACCAACATTCCTAATATGTTTGCTTGATAGACACTGCTTTTAGATTTTTCGCCAAAAAGAATATTTATATTGTTTGCTGCATTATTATTTGGATGCATGTTGAAATTAAGAATTTTAGTTTTATTTTCATTTAAAAATAATTTATTTTCATTACACCATGATATTAAAGACTCCACATTATTATTACATTTGTTTAATAATGCATGTTTCTCAGGATCTGAGATTAAAAGAGTTGTGTCATCGGCGTAGAAGGTAGGAATGCAATTATCTGAAAAAACTGTGCAAAGGTCATTTATGTAAATAGTAAATAAGACAGGTGCAAGTACTGTCCCTTGAGGCCATTGTAGCTAAAGGATACAAACTGCTGTCTATTTGCTAGAAAAGTAGCAATCCAATTTAATATCACATATCACTAGTACATTGCCCTTCTTGGTAATACCAGTTTTAATTCTATTTTCTATTAGGCATTGCATCCCTCAGACATGCTCTACTATGAAGCGTAGGCTAGTGCGTAGGTAGTAGGTAATATACAGTGACTTTTAATGCTAACTAACGGTTATCCAAATTGTTCTTATCACCTTTTGTTAGAACTATTTGGAAGTTAAAACTGTTGTTCGCATCGCTTCTAACCTTCAGTTATATTCTTAACTAATGGTTAACAAATTATTACTTTAACTAGAGGTGGTAGAATTGGGCCTTAACCCTTCAATTTTTCTGTGAGTAGTGTCTTGCAAGGTAGGTTTTACTAGACACACTGCATTTTTACGAAGTTGTTTTTCATTGTGCCAAAAGTAAAGGTAGTTTTAACGTTTGTTTATTTAAATTTAATATTGGAGTTGTCGTCTGTCCATCTGGAGAATGGTGTCTCCAATAAAACGCATAGGTTTAAAATCATTTTGAAGATTAATTCTGATTTAAATATGCAATTTGTACAATCTATACAAGTATTAATCGTAGAAATAATTCTTATCAACGTATAAAAGTATTAGTAATAACAATAATATATAAATGATAATAAATGTAGGTACAATAAAGTACAATAAACGCGATACTTGGTGAAACTGTTCTAATATAAATTTTATTTTATTTTCACTTAAAAATATATTAGCATTACCTTCCAAATAAGTTAAAATAATAATATGAATAATAAACTATTCAAATTGTTTTATTAACAGCGTAGCAAAATAATTCATCAATTCTAATGCTAGTAGTGCAGAGCTCGAGATGTGATATTCACCATTCGTTTCTGTACGTGGTAGGGGAAGCGTCGTTGTCATGGCAACCAAAGTATCTAGCCAGTAAACGCAGCTAGGCGCGCGCAACTTTGAAGCGTTTATTTGAATAGCTCTTCATGTGATGTGGGTTGCTGATGATCAGTTATTATAATTTTTAGTAGATAGTTTGTTTATTAAATTGTATTAATGTTTATTTCAAGCTTTACAGTACATAATATAAAAAAATTAATGTGTTGAAAATAATTTTAAAAAATGTTTTGTTTTCTGAAATAACAGGTAAAGTTGCTCTTCACCTTCTTCACCCGAATAGCCGCCACTGGTTTGGGCTCGTATGTATAGAATAGAAATTGATTAATTAGACAAAAGTTACCGCAGTTGGGTGACATTTTAAAAATCACAAGTATCAAAAATGACATAATTATCATATAAGAACCAACTGTCAAGGATGACACTTGGCTATCCGTTCTCATGCAGCAACTATTCAAAATTTTACAAATAATTTCATGGCTCTCGGTATTAAACTATTATTCACGAAAGATGACTATTCAAGGTTATTTATTCGAAGAAAGAATATACCTCATTTTATAGAAGTAACTTAGCAACATTTTGTATTAGAAAGAGAAAGATTATTTGACGTACATATGTCTATTTAATTTGTGTGATGCGACAGATATACTAATAATAGCATTGACGTATGTTGTAGAGTTATGGATATGTAATTACATACTACACTCCCCAGTGCACTAATGTTTATCCAGTGGCGTTGACATTCAAATCAAATTATTATTTTATGGTTTACGTCAAGTCTATATTTTTGTTTTATGCAAAACCGTAAGTGAAGAAGATAAAACTTTGAGAAAAGCAATATTTAAAAAAAACTAAATTTTTAAATGAAATACTTTAATTTATCAATTAAAACGTACAGATAAATATTTCGCGTTGCACGGGTACGAAATGCAGTGAAGTTATTTGAAAGTAATATTGTACCAGACGGCTCATAAATGACCTTGAATAGTCATCTATCGTGAATAATCCTTTAATTAAATTTATATAAATCCGATCATATCTCCGAAAAAAAAACATTTTTGAACACATATTGTATAAAATTTTTCGATTTATTTTGACTTCTTTTGGTTGGTGGTTTTAAAGTAAAGTTATTTGAAAGTAATATTGTATCAGACGGCTCATAAATGACCTTGAATAATCATTTATCGTGAATAATACTTTAAATTTATATAAAACCGATCATATCTCCGAAAAAGTTTATTTTTGAACATATATATTGTATAAAACTTTTCGATTTATTTTGACTTCTTTTGGTTGGTGGTTTTAAAAAATCATAAATTACTATCCATGAGTAAAACTACTATTAAATGATTTTTATCAAGTGCTGACAACAAAATCTACCCAACATGCTGAAAGCGAACATACATGAATATGTTTTAATGGGTTGACATAAATTTTTTATCCGATAAAAGAGCATAAATTTGAAGCGCAATTTGTCTATAAATATGATTTATTGTAATCGTGCAGCCATGTATAAAAGACATGTTCTGAGAACGTCTGCATATAAAATATTTATGACCGTGATCAATAGGCAATCGCTTCGTCTGCAACGCTATAAACAACCGAACAGCAGTTTGAATTCTCTTCATAGGTTCGTGTTGCATTGTCCAACATCACATCGCCTCTCATAATGCAATTTCACTTTTCAAAGGAATTCATTATTTAAAATAGACACACAATAAAAAATGCTATTACTTCCCTGTCATACAAAAAATATGTGATCGATTTGATCATTTTCCTTTTCTATACAATCTAATATTAGAATGAGAATTTTAATTTTCGCCGCCTTTCAATTCATTGCTAATATTTTGTGTCTTGTGCGGGGTTTCTTTGTCGTGCGTTTTATTCACAGATATGACGTAAATTCTAAAATTTCACGCCCACCAAAACACGTCAATAATATTTTCAATCAAAATTAGAATTTTCAGCTCAAAAACATGTTTTGTTGGATTTCAAATTACACACCTGTAAACATGTAATAGGGATTCATCTAAGATTCCGCTGTGATTTCATCACTGACATTTGAATTGTTTGTTAACCTACAGAAAACTGTAATCTCAGTAAGAATAACCAGCCACGAATATGTATTATACAGTTATTCATTTTTAGCGGTACACTATTGCTATCTCGAGAAGTGTAGAAGATACGAAGTCGGTTAAATTATCAAACAAATTATATATTATAAGACTACTACAATGAATTGAAAAATAATTTTTAGATTCTTAAAATACGGGGTGCAACTTTCTTATTTTAAATTTGAACCTATTATCGCTTATTCTCTTTAGTATTTTTTCTGAATTCTATGATATACACACATCATACCCCAATATTATAAAATAGAATCTAAGAAAAATGCAAATGAAAATTATGCTGATATATTCCAACGACTAATTTTCAACCAAACATGATGCAAAACACTTGAAAATTGAACCAATGGGAACAGTATTGTAATAAGACAAGGGTAAGAGCAATAACAGATAAATAACTTTTTATAAACATCTCCAAATTATCGTTTCAGTAACCATATTTTAACTATGTTTATCTATTTAAATTGTTAATGTCAAAATTTAGTTTAGAAATTCTTTTCGTATTATAATAGTCACGACATTTATTTGTTTATCATTAGGTTTAGAAAATATTATGGATACGTGCGTGACTTTGAATGCCCTAGCCTATGCACCCTGTACCCCTAAGATCATCCTGTCCTAAAGATAGCGCTATGTTTTAGAAGAGTCGACATTAGTTACCCATGGAGTAAACATGTAAGAGTCTAGATTAGTTCGTCGCGTCGTGCAGACGTGCTTTGGTTGGGCATGTATTAAAATGAAACAAAACATTGGACTGTTTTTCAAAGCATTGCAATCAGATTTAAATTAAATCAGCAATATTTTATAATATTAGGGTAAGGTATATGTATATCGTTGAATTCAGAAAAGAATACTGAATCGAATAAGCGAATAAAAAATAAGTTTCCATTTAAAACAAGATATTAGTATCCCTATTTTGAGAACCCTCTAGTAAAATAGAAATTATTTGCTAATTAAAACGACCTTGTAGCTCATTGTTGTTCTCAAGATAGTAATAATGTACCCTTTAAATGAACATCTAGTAAGCAACGTGAATTTGAATATGTTGTCATGATATATTTATTTATTTTGCTTAAAAGTTTAATAATTAATACAGAAAAATTTTGAGCTTACTTCAAACATGACAACTAAAAATATTTTAATATGTTAAAATAATTTTCAAATCTTATTTTTAAATTTTTTACGTAGTATTGCGTCTCAGTAAGTTCTCTTCTACCGGTATCGGATGTGTTGGAGATCTTGACTTCGTCTCGATCTTCAAAATCATTCTCAACCTGAAAGAAGCACTTGCTGACCTGAAACTTAAATAGCTATAATGCGCATATTCCTGTAATCAGATTCTGGATTCAACGACAATTATTTATTCCTATTTTTCCATGTTTTTATTTAACGACAATTTAATGAAAGCTTTATGAATTACAATTTAGTATTGATTGCACATAAAATTTCATAGAATATCAGTAGTCATAAAGAAAAATATGGTAAAGTATAAGTAATAATACCTATGTAATACATAGGTATCCACATAATACATTAATGTAAGTAACTAAAGCTTTTAATCAAGGCCCCAAGGCAGCGTTTCTTAACCTTTTTAAGACGCGACCTAAACTTAACTGTTGGTGTTGGACTTGCGACCCGTTATATAGAAAATTATATAAAAAATAAAAAAAACTTATAAATAATAATTTATTTTTGAAAATAAGATATGAAATATGTATTATATTCGTACATAAATAAAATAACATAAGAATAATAAATTGAAATGTAACTTGTTACAATTTGATACATGAATTTGAAACATTTTTAATCTTTTGTGATAGTCAAATTTCCAAATCATTAATATTAGTTACCCATCTTTTTTGTCAAATTTGACTTTCGAACACGAATAAAAATGCATCTGTGGAAACCCTGACTTTGCACAAGTTTTAAAAATTCTTCAAATCACGGTTTTAATTTGAAGGACAGCACCTTAATTCATTTTCTGGTTGTAATGGGTTTCGAAATTTAGATTTAGTAACTACGAAAGCAGAATATTCAGACTTGCATATATAGATATTAGCAAAAGGTAATAAAATTTTCAATACTTGGTATCTCAAGATAGGTTTTCCTGCTTTTACGTTCAACTAAAATGAACTCAGTGTCTCGTTTTATTAAAATTGTAACGAAATGTCTCGTTATTTTGTATCAATAAATTGCTTTTGCAAATTATTAATTACAAAATCAGCATGCAAGACATATACATTCAAATTGAATGATATGCACACCCAATTGTATCTTTTGGGACACAGCGATCGAATTCAATCATTAACTGCCCTAAATGCCTGAATATAATATTCTGTACTTCGATAAAATTATTGTTTCCTTCTCCTAGAAGTAAATTCAAAGTTGGACATGAAGCTATTTTTTTCTTCATTTACCTTCCTCTGCCACAAATTTTAATTACCCTCTATCTTATATATCGTCATAAAAATTAAATAAACGACACTACTGAATTAACAGAGCTTAAATCTTGTTTCATAAAATTCATAGATGAGCTTTATCGGACATCTTTAAATGTATATGGCAACTACTTGCTTATGCATATCTTTCTAGTAGTTTAAAATTCGACACATGTCTTAATTTTAATTACGAATTCACTCGGATTTTCATTTGAATAATATTAATTTTTGTTGAATTACTGTTTACAAGGATTCTATATTTTTTTAATTAATATTACATTCAGATACTATAACGGTTTGTTTTATTGCACTAATCGTTTTAGCGCTATTCACTTTTTGTACTAACCGTGTATCCCCTGGGATACGGAATCATAATACTTTGATGTTAAATAGAAAGACATTTATGAAAATAGATTTATGTATTCTCATCATTTTTCAATGCATTCATATGAAATTCCGGTGCTTTCGTTCTGATTTCCATTATAATAACAATCCATTCGAGCGCATATCGGTAGAACTCGTATCATATCAAGTCGAATAAATATTGAACCTAGGGAATCAATATCAGTTTCAATATCCATGAAAGCAACTTGTGAATCTAATCAACAAGAACAAGAATTAGTTTTATTTCTTCAACATCCAATAACAAAACTGGAGTCCAATACATTGTCATTACTTGTAAACCGATTTATCAGTTCATCAGGAAATAGAAAAAATTCAATAGTATAAAGATATCATTGGATGACTTAGTCAATAATTTGGTAATTGTTAATCTATGACTCCCATCCCTAACAGCGGTAATCCATATTAGTTGGCCTATTTGTTAAATTCATTTATTGTGACTTATAAAGTATTATTTCTAATAATAGTGAAAGAAATCTTTATTTTTTATTTAAAATGAAGATTTTCCACATTATAACGTAACTTTAAATTACAATATTAGCTAAACATTAAATATTTAACAGTATAATAATAATAATAATAATAATAATAATAATAATAATAATCTCAAATTTATTGTACTTCATTACACTTAAAAAAATAGTGATGGGCAGATAGGTGCAGTTTGATTGCATGATACCCCGATATTATCCAATCAAACAACAAGATCAAACTATACCTATCTTCCCATCACTATTAGATAAATCGCCCTTTATTCTTAAAAATTGCCGTATTGTTTTGTAGCATCTTATTTCTAAACTCTGACAAACTTATTTCATCAATGAGGTATTGCAAAAAAAATAAGATATCTTTTATCTTTTGCAATTCGAGTAAGTACGTTCTACAGTATTATTAAATATGATTTTCAATTCAAATTTGTGTATTTATTAAGCGCAGTAGCAACTTAGAAGTATACTTTTTGAATTGGCGCCAAATTACTCTACCTGTGACGTCCGCAAGATGTTAGCCAATGACAGAACTGGAAAGACAAAATTTTAAAAATATTTAATATTTCTTATTTAATTATAAAAATATTTATGCTTACATCAAAATGATCTTATGATCTCAGAATAAATATTTAATTTTTGGGTTTATTTGACACAACCATTTGTTTCTTCTTTCTTCGTTTTGAGGCACTATTAATAGTTATTTATTATATGAGTGTGGAATGTATCTTATTAATCACGAAAGAAAAAGTTTAGCCACGTAGCCCGCAGGGCGAGTGATTAATTTTCTTTAGTAACTAATATACATTCCACACGAGTACAACGTTTTGTCCAACACTTTTTTAAAAACTTCTAAAATCATTTTTATGTTTTCATTCATCGTTTGACACTGACAAGTCAATTGATGTAGTATTTTAAATTACAAAGTAGCCACTGGTGGTTGTTATGGTTTTGTTATATTGTTATTGAAAAAAAATTGCTGTAATAATTACTGTCTTTCATTGGGAATTATTTGAAAGAAAAGTACATTAAATTGAGTGAAAATGAGGACCTTCCTTTAAAACGTATTCACTTAGAAGCACAAGCAGCATCTTGGAATTTAATTCCGAAACAAATAACCACTAACTCGTTACTCGTTTTCGTTTCATCAACCGTACATGACAGCTGTCATTGTGTAAAGATACGTAACCTGTTTTAGCATAAATGTTAATATTAATTTATATAAATAAGTTTCATAATAAATTATTATATGATAAAATAATTTTGTGAAATTGATTTTTATATATATATTTAAAAAAAAACCACACAAAAATCAGTAATAATTCCTCAGTGACTTTTAAAATATTCTCTCACGGAGTGACTAATGTTGTACATTAGTTATTTCAAATAACCATAGTAACAAGTATATTATGAGTGGGTGTTGGATAAAACTATTTTTTTTACTATCATTACATCTATTTGCGCTCACAAGCACAAAACACTTTTCTACGACCATGTTTGATACTTTACAAATTATAAAAATCAGTAATATGTTTAGAAATAGCAGGTAGTACATAGTTGACAGCTGTCATGGCTGTCACTAGTTTAAATTCTGTCGGCGGCAAATGTAAGCCAAACACAAAATTTTGCACAAATTACAAATCATATGAAATAAGTTTTATAATTTATAAATGTATTTACTCATTTAGGTAAGTAAGTAAACGGGTATGTTTATTCGCTCTGGAATGTAAATAAACTAACAGAGTATTTCGAAATATGAATTTTAAACGTTGATCTTTGATAACGAATACTTTAGATTGTTAAGAAAAGAAAATATTTGGAATATTTAATTGGTTATTTTTTATTGCAATAAAACATACATATATTAAAATATTATGAGTAGGTATAGGTATAAAGTAGGTATATTTATTATAGTAAAAATTATAAATTGATAATAAAATTTAAAAATACACCTTAAAATTAAATGAAAAAAAAACAACTAAATTCGAAAGTACAAATTTTGAGAACAAGGTTCTCTCCTTTAGTAGTAAATTTTGCGCGAAACCGTATTTAGAAGGTAAAGAGAAATTAAGATTACTCAACATGTTAACCATGCCAGAAGTCTTAACAGCCCTTTTCTTAAAGAGTAATTAAGATATCTCAATATATAAACCATGCCATAGAATTACATATTGAATTTAGTTTTTATTTTTATTTGATTTTGATTAAGGGTTATTTTTAATTTTATTATCAATTATATTTGTAATAAGACGAGGGTAAGTGCAATAACAGATAAATAACTTTTTATAAACTCTTCTAAATTATAGTTTCGATAATCATATTTTAACTCTGTTTAAGTTATAAATGTCAAAATTCAGTTTAGAAATTCTTATTGTATTATGATAGTCACGACATTTATTTGTTGATAATTAAGTTTGGAAATTATTATGTATACGTGCGTGACTTTGGATGCTCTTGCCTATGCACCCCGTACCCCTAAGATAATCCTGTCCTGAAGATAGCGTTTAGTTTTTAAAGAGAGTCGACATCAGATAGTCGTGGGGTAAAGATGTAAGAGGCGAAATTAGATTGTAGCGTCGGGCAGACGTGTGTTGTTTTTGAACATGTAGTGTGTTTTTGTTTTGGCGCAACGCCCGCCCGCTGGGTTACAGAATGTAACTTATTAGTTGTGTTAGTTATAGTTGTATTAGTTTAAATGTAAATAAAGTAATTAGTTAGAAAAATCATAACGAGTGTTCATGTCCGTAGTGTTCATCAGTGGAAAGTTAATTTGTGTTCTTCCATCTCACGCGTTCATTCTCACGAAGTCGTGGACGCCAATCATCCGAGGCGTCCACCAGTCAGTTTAGTATCATCATCAGCTTAGCGCACCCCCCTCGTGTTACATATTAGCCTTATACATAATATTCAATTATTAACAAGTCACAAAGTCTACTCATATTGCCCAATCCAATAGTTATTTTATATAATAGTAACCACTAAGAACTTCAAATCAATCAACTGTCCGTGCATTTTATTGGTACTAAAATAGACGAATACTATTTGCCGAATATACGGCTATTCGGCCATAGAAACCGCCGAATATTCGGTACACGGTTCTAGGCCGAATATACTATTTATTGTGTTTAATTTATATAAATGGAATCGCAACAAATTTTCATAAAATGTTGCCCAAGATCAGAAATTCCTGAAAATTTTGGTCTGGGACAAGTCTTCGAAATACTTTAAAGAGAATTTGATGTGTTGATTTTTTGCATAAAAATTACGTTGTTTTTCTACATTTGTTTATTTATATGAAATAAAAATATATATGTAGGTGTATTTTTACCTAATTTGTAGGTACCGTTTTTTCATGTTTCTGTGAAACATTTCGTATCTAGTCAACAATGCAATTATTATCAGTAAACCGCTATTAAAAAAATATTTACCCCTTTACCCGTAAATGAAAAAGTCTGTAAGTTTGGAGATCCTAATTGTCATTTAGCCAACTTGAACGTCCAACGGAGTAACGGAGTACTTAGGGAGAATCAAGTGCTTAACTCAGTTATTAACATAGGTCTAAGTATAAACGCCTTCCTACGAACTGCCTCGGTTAATTTGGGAATAGTGTAGTTGCGCGGACAATAATCTCATTGCCATGTTCACAAACCAGTAGCCCCCAGATCCAGTGCGATTTTGTACGATGTGCGCTATCTGTCTGTGAAGCCGGTAAGCCGTAGTCGATGGTCTTACCTCGGGGTTAATACAAGTCTGCCCGGCTGACAGTGGCGTTGCCAAGATTTCTGTCTCAGACAAATAAATTAAAGAAAGAAAAATGTATTTTAAGGCTATCGACGTAAATTACGACAGAAAATTTATAAAAAATAAAATCTTCTGAAATGTCTGGAACACGATAAATGTTTGTTCTAAATTGTATGTTCTCTATAATTTCTGTTGATAGAAATAAAAATTTGAATTACTCTTTAACCTTCTACTGGTGACGTGGTGCCATTATGACCCCAGCTGTTTTTAAATTAAACGCCAACTAAATAGTTTTAAAGCTAATGTACACTGGCTCCATCTACCCTTAAGTTAGATGTAGTTTATTCATTTCACATGTTTGTAACTACATCAGTTCGTTTTTTCAAGAGTTATTATAATTCAAAATTTGATTGGGGTCATATTGGCACCACGTCACCATTCACGTTACTATTTTAACAGATTTTATCAAATTACTTGCAAAGCAACTTGTAAAAGATCATATGAATAGAATATTAATAAATCAAAAACTTCCACGAGAATTACGTAACACTATAAGAAGAATTTTGAAAAACCTATGGCAGACGAAGCCGTTTAGCCAGATTCGGGTAATAAAAGAAGATGTGGATTTTGTCCACGTAAAAATGACAAGAAGTCAAAAAATACATGTAACCTATATAAAATACCTGTCACGATTGCAGAGCAAATATTTGCAAAAATTGTATAGAATAATTTTTTATTTATGTATTATGTTAAGTCTTCGCAGTTTTTTTTTCAAGTTGTTTAATTAAGCTTTTCTATTTTTTTGTAAATAAGCCATGTATAATCTTTAAAAAATATATATTTAACATTAACAAATACGTACAAAAAAAATATTATTTTAACATTTCTAAACCTCTAGATTTTACAACACATTTTCGTTCGCCTTTCCTTTAATCGTGAATATATTTTTTTCCAAATAACATCTCAATTATTTAATAGTGTTACCTTACTTAAATACATTGTTTAAAAACATATTTAAAATAAACAATAACAATTTGTTACTAGTTGCTGTGCAATAATTAGTTAAACTGTTGGGGTCAAGATGGCACCACGTCACCAGCTACGTTACAAAATTTTCACGTCACCAATAGAAGGTTAATATTATTATTTTTAGTTTTATTAATAATCGAACTATCCGTTTTAACTTTTTACAGATTTTAATATAATGTATGATGAATAAAATCCAAAGAGGCAGGTGTAACTAACGACCACCACTTTATTAATATGGTATACCGTTCTTGTCTTACTGCTAACTTGACTGTATACGTCGTTCTGGAGCGACAAATAAAGCAAAAAATAATTCTTATAGTTTGAAAATAATAGCTAATTTCTTGAAGCTTTGTGCTTCTAATTTATTCCAGTTATATAAAAAATTTCATATTTAAATACTCTGTTCCATTTAACCAATTCAGCAAATGGCGTTGACATCAGCGCCAGTTATAAGTAGCCGAAATTACATTGGATAAACGTGTCTCTTGTCTCAAATGATTGAGTTCAACTATGCCCTATTCTCTATAATACTGAATGGCTTAAATGGAAGTTATAAAAGACGAACAGGTCTTATAAAACATGTTCTTTATACTATTTTTTCTATTGAGTTAATTCTACAATGAGATTTTTAAAAAATGTGATTTGTCAAAAACATGACTTGTTGTTTTTTGTCAGTTATGTTGGTAGCGCTTCCCGCTAAATAATTGAAATTTCACACTTTGACAGTTTGTATATTGTGCGCTGTAAATTTTATCTGATTATATACAATATACAATACATTGTATCAAATAGTGCACTTATAGATCTTCTAAACGTATTTGGAGTGCTTTTATAGACCTATAAGAACACCGAAATAGAAAAAATTATTTTAACTTAACAACAATATTAAAATTAAATTTAAAAATTAAAATATTGCTGACATTTTCAATAATTTTGTATTATCATTTTTCATCATATACTTTATATTCATATAAAGGATAAAACAATACAATTAAATCATCATTTTGTATTTAAAAACTTTTTCAATAACTATAAATTTATTTATTTTCCTACTTGATTGTGAGCGCGAACTAAAGTGTTTGATTAGTTTGTTCAGATTGTGGAGATAAATAGAAAAAAAAACGGTACTTTAATAAATTAGTTTCATTGTTGAAAATAAATATTAATATTGTGTGCAATTCAATTGAAACAAATATAGAAAATAAATATCTGAAAAAAGCAGTTTTATGAATTAGATTATTTTTAAAAACTACATTTTAATTTAAATAACACTATATCGTTCGTTTCTAGAGGCTAATACAAAGTAGGAATGATAGTGTAACGTTTATTATTTATTTGAGTGAAGTGTAAATATTAGACAATTATTATAATTAAAATAGAGGTTTTTTACTATACCTAATTATTAAACAGGTATTAAATAATGACGATTACTAATATTAAAGAATTATTAAAAACTAATTAAGACTAAAGCGATAATTAACTAAATAACACTAACACTATTTATTTATTTATGCAATTAACATTACTATTTATTTCCATGATATTACTAACTATTTATTTCACTACGCGTTCCACTTTACGCGATATTTATATCACTATATTTATGTCACTATCTATATTTATTTCACTATATACTTATACCACGTTCAACTGTCCGCCTATCGACCTCCACAGCGTCTATATACTCAACTGACTCAACAGCGTCTGTATATATAACTGCTCGGACAGAAGTCACACGTTTCACCTCACTGCTTGTCTATTTATGTAACTAACTTTCTCGTTCCACAGCCTGAGTATGACCAATTATCCGTATGCCATGCCACAATTCTTCAATACCAATGCCGAGTATCCACTCCAACTAACTGTTACTGTCCTTGTATACCTAGCTTCACAATACTAACCCTACCGATTATTCACTTCCACAGCTATCCCAATATACAAGTAACTTCAAGAGTATCTACTCCACTCGACACTTAACTACATGCGCTCACTACGATACTGCTGTGCTTCTCAAACTTACTAGCAATCTATGTGAATATCTCTATGTCTCTGAATGTAACTCTTTTCACTATGTAACTATGTTTGTAACTAACTCCCGAGCAGAGCTGCGTCTCTTTTATACAGCTGCCATTACCTTTTAGAGAGCTCTAGAATGTTCGACCCCATAACAGCAACGAACACAAAAGATTCAGGCGACCGGACGTAATTAAACACGTCGTGACTCGCTTGTTTATGTCGCCCAGCTGCTAGCGCGATTACGTTATCGCTATACTTTGATGCTTGTTCAGCGCAGCAGCGGGACACACATGTTACAATAGGAATTTACCTATAAATGATAAATATAATTTACACAAAATCTAAGGTTACCACGAAACTGACAGATAGTGAAAATTCCCGGAAATTCCTTCAGCCACGAATTGCGGGAAGAAATTTTGGTATGTTTTTCCCGGATTTTTTTTGGAAAATTCCCGGGAATATTATTTTTGGAAATTTCCCAGGAAATTTTAAAAGATATTTGACCTTGATGTCTTGTTGCTTGTGGAAATTTCACAATATAGAGCACATGAAGGAATTTGGTCCAAACAGTTCATATGGAATTCTGCGAAAAATGATATGAGACCTAGTATATGGTGGAAGGAAATTATTGGTCAATGTTGTGAGCTGTTCACTATTTCTGTAAAAAACTTATCAGTTCCAGCTACCTCAGCTTCTACTGAGAGGAATTTTTCTACATTCTCAACAATTCACACAAAAAACGAAATAAATTATCTACAGATCGTGCAATAAAATTAACATTTATTGCTCACTATTGGAGAACTAATTTACAAACTCAGAAACGAGATATTTCAGAATTCGATATACCACCGAACCTATCGGTATCTTATCCAAGTCCTTTAATGTCTTCAATTGATATTAAATTCACAAATGAAATAAATATATCTTCAGAAGGTGAGGAAGGCGAAGACCGCTTCCATTCTGAAATGGACTACTTGTACAATACTGATCTACAATTTTTATAAAGCGCGGGCAAAGAGCTGTTTTAAATGTCCTTGAAAACATATGTGCTGGAGTCCCACTTGTCAAAGTGACAGTACAGCCATTTTGTTGTATGTTGTGGTGTTCGTCGTTTGTGTTTTACTGGAATCTCAGTGTTTATTGTAAAACACCACAACACACAACAAAATGGCTGTACCGTCACTTTGACAAGTGGGACTCCAGCACATATGTTTTCAAGGACATTTAAAACAGCTCTTTGCCCGCGCCTCATACACATTTAAAATTCCCGGGAAAATTTCCCCAAAAACATTCCGGGGAAATTCCTTGGAATTTTCCCGTATCTTTAAATTTCGGAAATTGACCCATCTCTGAATATCTCGTATCTTATTTGACATAGGCGTACGAACAAAAATTTACTTTTAAGTTGGTGAAATTCTTTTAACTTTACTTTGAATTTTTGACTAATTACATATTAATATTTGCTGTATCTACTAGTTTTCACTATACTACTATCTACATATATTATTATGTCGTATTATTATTATTATTATTATTATTATTATTATTATTATTATTATTATTATTATTATTATTATTATTATTATTATTATTATTATTATTATTATTATTATTATTATTATTATTATTATTATTATTATTATTATTATTATTATTATTATTATTATTATTATTATTATTATTATTATTAAAAATTGTAAATTTACATTACCGTGTACTAGTGGCGTAACTAAGAGTTCGGGGGCCCGCCCGCAAAAAGTTTTTGGGGCCCGTTTTAATTGTAGCGTTTATCATGAGAAACTACAAACCACAAGAACTTGTGGAAATTGTGACTAGGCTCACTTTCATCTGAGTTGACATGTTAAGAAGCAAAATAACCAATATGGGAGACCTGAAAATCCAAGATTAGGCACCTTTACATCCCACCGAAGTCATTGTATGTTGCGGCATTTACTATGAAAATGTGATTGGCCCGTATTTTTCTTCTTTTTTTTTTTGAAAATGAAATTGGTGGCTCAGTCCACTGGTGAAAGTTACAGGGAGTTGATTCATACATTTTTGGTATCCCAAATGAAAGAACTTGGACAAAATATGGCATTAGCAAGATGGATCAGGATCATACAGATTAAATAGTAACAATTTTGCGAAAATCATTCTCGTATCGTTATTTAATCCCACGGTTTGGTAATACACATTGGCCGCCAGGTGTCCTGATTTGACAGCCCCAGACTTTTTTTTATGGGGTTATTTTAAAGGAAAACTCTAGATCAGTTGCAGGAAAATATTTGCTAAGAAATCAAAATTCTGCAGGCCGAAATGTGATAGAAAATAAAGAACTTGATTTTGCATAGCGGATAAGGGGCCCCTTAGCCAATATTATTTTCGGAAATTGACATATAAAAAAATTAAGGACTAAATAAATTTGTATGTTGCTACAAAAAAAGATTAAATTCAAAATTTCACAGTAGTAACAAAATTATAAGTCATGTAAATTGGGGCCTCTCTAGAGCCGGGGGCCCGCCCGCGATGCGGGTCCTGCGGGCCCGTTAGTTACGCCACTGTCGTGTACTATAAATTTGTATGCCTAGGATAGATAGCCAAGCAAAAATAGTCCTATGTAAACTTGCCGATGATTTCGACCAATCAGAGTTTAAGTTTAGAAGTGCTATGCTAGCCCACGCTGTATTCTTAACTGGAATGAAGTTTAGATACTCGGAAACAAATATAAATACTGTGGCTGTAAATCTCCACTGATATAAATTAATAAAATTAATGATAAAGTTACTTATTAATTAGTTTATTATAATTATTTAGTTATAAGTTTTAAGTATCACCCCATTTTATTAATAACTGTGTAATTAAATAAAATTTGAAGCCATTTCAACGAAGTTTTAATTAACAAACTCCAAGTGGTAATATAGTTACACTATTTATTCGCCTGTGATGATTACACGAAAAAGTGTGTAACTTTGTTTTTACACAAAGTTACGAATGACCATTCAATTTTTTTACTTCTTTCTTTATAAATAAATTTGTTTAAAATTATGTCCAAACGTACAATTTGTGTCACGTAAATTTTGGGAAAAAAATTAATGGACGATACTGCGGTTTAAGGAATCTGCTTATTACTACAACCATTAACGAAGCTTAAGCTTTAACACAAATCGCTCCATTTATAGAAGAAGGTCACAACTCAAAAATGAAGAATTTTCAATACAGAGGTTTAAAGATTTTACGTTGTTTGACGTGTTTATATTTATTAAGCACTGTGTGCGGGTTAAATGCTTATTGAATTTTTTAGTGTAATAAGGTGTTGCAAGTAGCTCGTAATGTGAAATTTCTCTATAGGATAATAAATTTTTGAAATTTGAACACTTGCGTCTTTCTTCTATATAAAAAAACACAAAATTCACTGATTTTGTACATACTATTTGTCACATATTGAAGTTGTGACATTCTGTGATATAAGATTTAGCAATAATTTAACATTTCTATAACGACACAATTGTTGATATGACGTTCTTCCATAGAATCACCTCCACGCTTCTATTGTACTTATAGACACTATTGGTGTTCTGACGTTCTTCTACAAAAATAATACAAAAGCAATAACCCCGCTCGCAAATCAACTGAAAACTGACGTTCTTCCGCATAAAATATTTTTCGGTATAGTCAGTTACCAAAACGACACTAACGCCATCTCTCAATAATATAGTGAGATATCACTTGTGACGATGTTTCACATAAAAATTTAATGTATTATTATTAGTTAGCACATGTAATCTCAAAAATACAATTTTTTGAGTTGTGACCTTCTTCCATAAATGGAGCGAAATGTTTAATATAGAGCTAGTCGTAGCGCCGGATTTACCTATAGGCTAAGTAGGCTTTAGCCTAGGGCGGCAAATATCAGTTGAATTTGTTTTAAGTGGTAACTATTTATTCGATTTATTTTTTACGCGAACGACTCAGGCATCGTGGAACTGCCGTATGTTGTTTGACAAGTATTTTTTGTTTATTACTCAAATTGACCATAAAATCAATTGTTTTGTTGAAATTAAATTATTCTACTTTCTTATTCAAATTTATTTGTAGTTGGTGCTACCTTCTGCCTTCTCAAGGGATGGTGCTAAGAATTTAACTATGGTTATAGTCTAATTTTTTTATTTGGACATTCCGGGGAACAATTTCTCCCATCTTCAGTACCTAATTTATTTGTTTATAAAATCTATCGGTTACATCGCTCTTAATTCGGGTTCTTTTTCTCATTAAATAGCGCTTACGGCTCGCTTTGGAAGCTTGTGAGCCCAGTAAAGACACTTTCATGTTATGTTTTGATACAATTTTTTTTCGCAGTCCTGAAAACAAGAATAAATCTACAGCTATGCATTATTTTATTTATTATTGCGAGGAATTTAGACATAAATAAATAAATAAATAAATAAACAACTAATCGCCATGGAAACATTCGTATTGGAAAGTACAGTGTGTTCAAAAAAAAAAACCTAACTCGGAGTAACTTATGAGCAAAGAAACGTATGTCTAATCATTACTCAATTCAAAAGTCAAATTGTCAAAATTGATCTTGAAATATAATTTTAAGGAGAAAAGATAATAAAGAATGATACAGTACATTTGGCGTTTTCTAATTTATTTCCATATCTAAAATAAGATTCAAGAAGAATAGCTTTGATATCTTTTGATAACATTCTTGACAATATCTCGTGTCAAATTCACATTTAATTAAATACTTTTAAATTGACCTACGTTCTTGTGTTCATAGCCTACCCCGAGTGTAGATGTAGATCACGAAATATAATATCTAGTTATTATACTTCGTGGTGTAGATATAGAAATTTTTTCGAGCTAGCTCAATAAAGAAGGACCGCGAAAAAATAATTATGGGGCGGCAACATATTCATAGCCTATGAGAGGCAAAATCATAAATCCGTCCCTGGCTAGTGGCCCTGGCCCGTTTGCTTCTATACGACGAAATTTAGTTCTGATTTGCCCCATGAGTCTTTGGCGAATTTGTTCACGTACCTTGTGAACCTCCTTAATTATTTTCATTTTAGAGCTCCTACAGATTTTTATATACCTCTCTTGTAAGTAACGCCCAAAAAGTTTCAATATAGAAATGAAAGTGAAGACAGAGTTCTCTGATAAAATAATAGCGTGTCGTGAAATTTCGAAAGAGGCATCTCCAGACAGTATGCGTTGGACATTATTGACGTTTATACACGAAATTGGCCGCCAAAGTTACTTGATTTCATTAATTTACATCATGTAGATGAAGATATTAAGTTTCGGGCTGACCCAGCTTCACGCAACTATGCCCGAACATCTATGTACCCCGCGAAAACAATCCTTCTAACGTATCAAGGTAAGACTTATTAAAATTTTTTAGGCGTTACTTACAAAAAAGTGTACAGCAATACGTAAGAACCCCATAATGAAAATAAGACGTAAGATTTTTGAAAAGGTACGCAAAATAAACTTTAAAACTCGCCAAAGACTTGTGGGACAAGCCAGTACTAAACTTTATCGTGCAGAAGAAAACGGGCCACTAGTTTTAAGCCCTTTTACCCACGAGACACTCAAAAGACATTTTATGGTCGCCAATTGTAGCAACCACCAGAAGTAGGATAGACGCATCGCAACTACGACGACTTTGCAAACATTTTACACCAAACCACCGATCTCACTTTGAGATTTTACTATGGCGTTTACCAAGGGGCAACTATTGGCACTATTACTTAAATTATTATATAAAAAATATTAATTAAAAACAAATTTAGAAAACAGAATGCATCCCTTGTTAGCCGAGAAGCAACCAAAGGGCTTCTGTAATACATTATATGAAGATTTAAGGGAAAACGGAACAATTTTTCCAAGCACTTTTCTTCAATATTTTGATATTATATTATTCGTCTATGGACGTATTCCATATACAGGATGTTCATTTTACATGGGCTACCATTGCTACCTAGAGAACTACAAGAGCTACAAAGATGGTTAAATGAGCAAACAATTTCTATTTCACAAGACAAATTTATATAAAAGAAAAATTATTTTTTTGAGCCAGTGTTTCTCAAAATACGGGACATAACTTTTTAATTTTAAATGAGAACATATATTTTATACCCTTACTAACGATTCTTTTTGTGAGAAAAATGCATGTAAAGTTTTATACTAATTTTATTGAAACATGACTATAATAAGAGTGCCACGATTGAAAAAAATGGCTACATGTTATTTTTATTACATAGAATTAGAGTGCCCTAACCTAAAGAAGTGAATGTTTTGTTCTTGTAAGTGATCATAAATGTCAACTTAAACAAAATATTCATGTATTTCTTTCATGGCAATCTAATTTTATGTTAAAAAATTTAACAGGTATTCGTTTTTTCCATTCATGACACTCTTATTATAGCCATATTTTAATCAAATTAATATGAAACTTTGCATGTATTTTTCTCAAAAAAATCTTTATGTAAAAGAATAAAAATATAATATCACTGAATTCAGAATTAAATTCTCTAACGAATGAGCAAATAAAAAATATTTCACTTCATTTACAATTTAAAAGTTAGGTCCCGTATTTTGAGAAGCATTGGTTCAAAAAAATAATTTTTCATTTCTTTAAATTTGTCTTATGAAATAGAAATTGTTTGCCCATTCAACAGTCTTTGTAACTCTTATAGTTCTCGAGATAGCAAATATGGCCCCTTTAAAATGAACACCCTGTATTCCAGTCTAATTAGACGAAAAAGGACCGACTGTCGGGAAAAGTCTGAGCAAGCTGAAATTTTGTATACACGTATGTTCTGATGTTTCAAACAAGTATAAGACAAAATCTTAAATATATCAACAGGGTAATTCGAGATATTAAAAGTAAAAGTTCACCAAAATTGTTTTTTCGCGAATAACTCACCGGCTATGCATCGTAGATCAATAAAGCTTATTATAAAAGTTATAGAAAACATTATTATCTACAAGATTTGTTACATGCATTTTTGCCATAAGTTTAACACTTTTTGAGATATAGCGCGTAGAATGTATAACAATGAATTAGCTTACGGACGGGATAGGGCTGTATGAACAGCGAAGCAACACACGTAATACGTAGTACGACACAGGTTACATAATATAAATAGAAATATTGAAATGCAAATTCATTGTTACCCCTTCTCTCGAAAAGGGTTAAACTTATGGAATATATATAATATAATATATAACCAATCTTGAAGATAATGTAACGTTTTTATTTATTTGGGTGAAGTGTAAATACTAGACAATTATTATTAATGAAAATAAAAGTTTATTGTAACAATAAATAGTATTAAATATAATTAAAAGATGATAAATATAACGAACACTACGATTAAACAAATATTAAACACTAATTAAGACTAAGAATATTATAAAACACTTGAACACTAAGATTATTTATTTATACAATATATAACTCATTTATTTATACAACTATATTTATTTATGTTTACCACTTGTCGATTAACACTAACTATATAACACGCGACGCTCATTTATATCAAACTGTCCAATGCCTTTGCTAACAGTGCTTATATACTCCGGCATTTGTATTCGAGAAATTTCTAGAGCACTATTACAGATAAAAACTCATACACAATGGATTTCATCAACCGCGTAATTAAGCAGGTTCGGACAAGTCTGTTGCGTCATTGCTAAAAATAGACACTCGCTCGTCCCTCCGACAGTGGCGGCGACGGCGGGCGGCGACGGCGGGTGTTGCACATTACAATAATAATGTTTTCTATAACTTTTATAATTGCCTTTATCAACGTAAGATGCATAGACGGTGAGTTAGTAGCGAAAACCCAATTTTGACTGGACTAATATGCACGGATCAATTTTTACTGTACTAATGAAGTCTTCTTATTGCTCAATTTAAAGGGAATGAATTGACACTATGGTTATGAGTAATAGTTTGTGTCCCGTGGGTAAATGCTCATAACAACCTGTGCAGTAATGCTGTGTTAAAGAAAAACACACCGTTTGTCGGGTGGTTGTGTTTTGTAGGGTGGCACAACGGAACGCTAATGCAACACTGTGGCGCGTATGACCACTGAGATGCTGATGTTTGTGTTCCGTGGGTATACGAGTAGGTCCATTTACAACCATTACTCAATAAAGGAGATTACTGGTGGTCGCCACCGGTGGCAACCACAAAGTTTTTCGTGTGTAAAAAGCCTAAGTATATCAAACATGAGTGTTACTTCAAATCACATTAACGACCACTCATTATTTTTTCGAAAACTTATGTGACACTATATTATATCTAGACAATCATTGCATTACTCATGACATTAACCTAGTTTTATTGCTGCACAAGCTTCAATAACCCTGTTTCTTACACAGAGTGGTATTCTATTACAATGCAATTAAATTTTTTTTTAAATAAATTTGTTATTTGAGTGCTCTACATTGCAACAAAATTTATGTATTGTGATATTAGTGAAAATTATCATATAAAATATTTATTATAATTGAACAGGTATTATTTATAATAAAAAGTAAACAATTGACAACTCATTAATAAAAATAATATAAATGTAATACATGTCACAAATAAAATATACATTTTACACAAAATAAGTAAAAACTTGTCTGCAATAATATTTATCTACTACAGTCTGGAATTTTGCATTTTCTGCTTCCTATACAAGGCACGTCCATGTGTTGTTAATTTTTTTGTCATTCTACATTTAAATACACAAATTCCTTATTTATTGTTTATATCGTGAAATAAGGCATAATAACGGAGAAAGGATAAAGTTATTTTTAAAATTTTTGTTCGATGTCAGCGTTACTCGACACGGTACAGATAACACATCTGTTACAGTATGTTACTGTTAAATTTGAACAGTATAGTGACGTAAGCGTCACTAGTTTATCTGGGAAATCTGAACTGCATTTTTATGTACTTATACAAACTGTTCTAAATTTACATACCCAAACTTAAACTATAGATGAAGAAGCTTAAAATAACTGAAATCGTTCATTTAAACATTAACACTGCAGCACAAATATGGAACTTTTGTGTTAATACATATTATTTATCCCTGGCCTTTTGTAAAACAAAAAATGCCTCCTTTAGAGAATATACCAATTTTCATTTATTTATAAACAAAATTTATATGCAAGATGGAAAGATATGTTGTATTATCGAGTTTTTTATTTTAGTTCATTATTTTATTTTTGTGTGTACTGTCCATTTTGAATGGAACAGGGTGGTTTAAGGGAAGTATATTGAACCTACTTATTAATACAATAAGCAACATAGCTTAAACTTTAACGTTCATAGAGCCCAAACTCAATTAGTTGGGCCGGTTAACATTTTCAACCAACAAATTATAAAACCTACGCAAATGGTAAGAAATTTCTACCACTGCCGAGTAGCCACTGCCACTCGTTACCGTCCCCGTATACTCTAGTTTTACGCTCACGACGATAATAATACTACTGTGCTAAAAAAAACTTAAGGTTCATTCACAGCTACTGTTTTAATTTATTGTGATAATACGTAACTTATAACTTTAATGCGTAGTGCTAATTCATAAGATTATAGTCAAACATCCATTCGCTGCGACGAATTTAATAGACAAGCGTAACGCTAACGATGGTTCTGACATCGCTGTGCATACATTAGAACCTTCCAAAAATAATACAAATAATAATTAATGATAACATAATTATATGACATACATATATAATTAGTAATAAAATTAATAGATTTTTAAATTTATTAATTATTAAAAAAGCATATGCCAATGATGGTATTGAATCCCCTGTTGCAAGGTGACTGAAATAGTTTAATTTTGTTAATACATTATATGAAATAAAATGAATAATAATTACCGTAAAGTTAATATCAATCTTGCCCCAGGTGAAATAGTTAATCGGAATGTATATTTTTTTATCTTTGGACGTACCAATAAAAGTAGAATGTCAAATTGTTTAATGGATAAACGGGTGTAATTAAAAAACATGCTTTCGTCCCATAATCTCATTTCCAGTATTAAATTTTCCCAATCTCCTTGTTGAGACCGAAGCTGATTTACTGGATGAGTTCTCCATCGGCGCCTTGGTTTTTTCTATTCTTGTGCTATTTTACTTTTTATACAATTAATTATAAGGATAACACTTGGGCCAGCCATAATTTTATTCTGGCGTTGAATAAATAAAAAATCTTCAGCATTCATGTTGACATTTGTCATCAAAGTCAAATATAACTTTCTACGCATGCGTACTCAACGTTAAAGCATAAGAATAAACGTAAAAGTTTGGAGTTTGCAAACATTTGTGCTTATACACTACGCTTACGCTTACGCGTTTGCACTAATTTGTAGCCGTGAATGGTCTTATGCACTGCTATCTATCAAACTTTTTCTGCTTTATGCGTTAGATATTAGCATTACGCACTAAAACCGTGGCTGTGAATGAAGCTTTTGTGACAAGGCGAGGGTAAGAGCAATAATAGATAAATAACTTTTTATAAACTTTTCTAAATTATAGTTTCAATACTCATATTTTAACTCTGTTTATCTATTTAAGTCAAAATTCAGTTTAGAAATTCATATTGTATTATGATAGTCACGACATTTATTTGTTGATAATTAAGTCTGGAAATTATTATGGATACGTGCGTGCTTTGGATGCCCTAGCCTATGCACCCCGTACCCCTAAGATAATCCTGTCCTGAAGATAGTTTTGTTTTTAAAGATAGTCGGTTTAGATACTCGTGAGAGTTAACATGTAAGAGAGCCATGGGGTTCGTCGCGTCGGGCAGACGTGTTTGGTTTTTAAACATGTACTGTTTTAGTTTTGGGGCGACGCCCGCCCGCTGGGTTACGGAATGTAATATATTAGTACTTGCTTAGTTGTGTATGTTAGGCTTAGTGTTAATTAATAATCATGTAAATAAAGTTTAGTTATATTAAATCACAAGTAGTATCCATGTTCGTAAATCGTAATGTAAGTGTTAATCAGTGTAAAATTAAAGTGTATGCGTGTTTCTTCCTTATCACCAGCCAGTAAGAGTCAGTGTATTATTTTTGGAGTAAACAGTAAGAAACAGGAATCATCAGTACTAGTATCATCATCTAGATCCGCACCCCCCTCGTGTTACACTTTAAACTCACTGACTTCCACACTACTAATTCACTAACGGAAGAACTGCACTGCTACAGCCTCTGTATACTCAACCCCGAATCACATAACTAATATTATGTGATCAGGAACACAAATGAACTAACTCTCTGGAGAACTCTTGAACATTCCATCGAATACAAAAGCTTCAGGTGACCGGAAGTAATTAAATAGGTCGAGACTCGTTTGTTTACTTCGCCACTTGCTCGCGACGATTACGTCATCGACTAACTTAGACGCTTGCTGTGTTCGCACGTTACAATAATAAAGTTAATTATTAAGAAAGTAAATTCTGGAATGCAATCATGTAATTAATTTTTCGTACTCATGCATTGAAATGTGTTGTTTCGCGTCGCCTAAGCAACGTCCGAAACGTCATTTTCCCAGATCTCCACCAGATAAGCGACCGGGAAATTTTGGAAAAATCACTCTCCTATTTCTAAAGCATTTCTTAAAGAAATATATTTATAATAAAAAAGTATAGTTTGTCAAACATTCTTTCGCTTAATAATAATAAAAGAAAATGGTGGAATATTGAATGAAATATAATTTTAAAATAATGAAGTTAGTGCATTTGGTTTACAATATTGGCAACAATTTCTGCTTGGCGGGAGTCGGCCAGACAGAGCACGCGGGAAGTTGGTAAAACATAACCAACAAACGTAATGTAAATTGTAACAAAACAATAAGATATTTAACAAGTTTAGTTTAAATTTGCTATATGCTACAAGTGAAATACTTGGTAAGTAATAAATAGTTATTTAGATACCATGATTAAAACTACATTACATAAAAAAATAAAATAATTGGAATTTAAGTTGGACACACCACTTTGAAATTAGCTACAAAGCAGTATTATGTAATAAAGTTTTAATAAATAAAATTATTTGTACACAAATTACTAATTATTATTATTATTATTATACTATTCGTACGAAAAATATTGTACAAACCACGTGTGTGAACTTGGTTCCCGGAATCGTTCTACGGCAACGCTCGCAAGCTCGCACTGCCAAACACTCATCCGGGAACCAAGCGTTCACGCACTTGGTACGTAAATAACTATATAATTTACATGAATGCATACCAGAATTTACTTTCCTAATATCCAAATCCACTCAAGAAACTACTTTTCCACAATAAAGTTAATATTTAGAACTTGAAGAAGTACATAATTATTATTACTTCACATTATCCACATAGTTCTTTTACATTATATTAAAAATTTAATATATTGTTAATATGGTTTGTATATTTAATAACATTCATGAAACATATTTATGATATCATAACAGAGATATGGGAAACGGGTATAATTCCAGAAGAGTGGCAAATAGGACAGTTTATACCATTGCACAAAGAAGGTGATAAGCTGGACTGCCGGAATTATAGAGGGATCACTTTGTTAAATACAGCCTTCAAGGTATTCACCAATATACTGTATCGTCGGCTAAATCCATATGTGAAACAAAGTTTAGGGGATTATCAGTATGGGTTCTGCTCGAACAAATCCACTACCGACCAAATTTTCACAGTAAGACAAATAATAGAAAAAGGACTTGAACACAGCGTCGATACATACCACTTATTTGTTGACTTCAAAACCGTGTGTGACAGCTTAAACAGAAATGAACTGTTTAAGACCATGGATGAATTTGGAATTCCCAAAAAGCTAGTAGATTTGACAAAACTTCCGATGAGCAAAGTTATCTGCTGCGGCGTAAAAATACAATCGGATACATCAGACAGTTTCGAAGCATGAAAAGGGTTACGGCAAGGAGACGCGCTGGCATGTTTTCTGTTCAACATCATACTAGCGTATGCGGACGATGTCGACATAATCGCCAGTAGTGTCATCAAGATAAAAGAGGCATTTATAGCACTGGAGAAATCAGCCAAAAAGATGGGTCTGTCTGTTAATGAAGATAAAACTAAGATGCTAATAGCCACAAATAAAAAAGGAAGCCAGAGAGTAGGACAGAATCTGACTATAGGTAGCTATAACTTCGAAATAGTGGAGGATTTTATTTATCTCGGTAGCCTTATACATTACAAAAACAACAACACTATAGAAATAAAACGTAGAATCACGACAGCAGAGAGGGACTATTACGGGCTTCTGAAACATTTCAAATCCAGGCTCCTTGAGGATGAAACAAAAAGTGTATTATACAAGACATTAGTAAGGCCGGTACTAGTATATGCCTCAGAGACATGGACACTAGGGAAAGAAGATAATAATCTCCTGGCAAGATTCGAGCGAAAAATATTACGAAAAATTTACGGAGGTGTTCAAGAAAACGGTATGTGGAGAGGAAGGTATAACTTTGAGTTATACAAGGAATTTAATGATGAGGATGTTATAATCTTTATTAAGAGAGGGCGTTTAAGATGGCTAGGGCACATAAAACGCATGGAAGATGACAGAATGCCGCTAAAAATACTATATGCTAGAGTAGAAGGGAAAAGGAGGATCGGAAGACCGAAACAATGATGGATGGATGGAGTGCAGCAGCATCTAAGCACACTCAACATCAGTAGATGGTGGGAAGTCACCAAGCGTAGAGATGAATGGAAGAAAACTCTGGAGGAAGCTAAGGCCAACGGAAGGCTGTGCAGCTAATGATGATGATGATGATGATGAAACATAATGCTCAAGTCGTTGAAATTCATAAAAATAATTTAATATATGATATTTCACATTTTTCTGTTTCAATTCTCACACTATACAAAAAAATGCTTAATTAACATAGTATAAATAACAGGCTTTTTCACAAACCACGGTGGCTTTTACGTCACTGTTCATCTCGCCTGAAGCAAGTAACCCAGTCCCAGTACTCTTCAGCCGCGAGATACAAATGAGCCGGTTTTAATGAGTGTGCATTTCAATATGAACAATGTAGCAGCCGGCGTTGCTGTTGCTGCTGTTGTGCTTGTGGCTCACGGTCTATCTGCCTCTGCCGTTGTCTCGATACATGTGTGTTGTGCATGTGCTGTGCTGCAAGTTTGTGTGCCGCGCTGAGTAGATACAGCACGATGTAATTTGCATGTAGCTTTACAGTTTGTTTAGTAATTAATCTTGTCTAAAAATATCATTGTTTATTATGTTTTATGTGAAAAATGGTTGCATACAGCTGAGATGCGAAAAATTATCTTTGTTATTTGTTAGTTAGTGAGCTTGTCCTTGCAGTTTCTGTTACCGTAATTAGTTTTCATCACTTTGTCATTTTTACGTTGTAAGGAAAACTATTTATGTCGCAAACAAATAGTTTTAAAAAATATCTATCTGGTATTTACAATATTTAGTTATCTATATTCACACTATTTTACTGCAAAATAATAATAATGGCTAGTAGCACGACCGTGGTTCTAACAACGGTTTTAACTAAAACCATACCAACGACTTGGCACATACTTCAGGGTTATTAACAAAATCAATGTTGCCAATGAATTGAATAAGCCGAAAATGTACTGAGAGCCATATTCAATAAATTTGATGGCATTATTTAAAACTGTTTAGTATGATTTTTGTCTTGCCTTCTTTGTAATATAAACAATTTAAAATAATGAAGTCAAATATGGTTGTCAATACATTTTCGAGTCAATCAGTATTGGCAACACTGATCTTATTAATAACCTTGAAATATGAGCCAAGTCGTTGACATGGTTTTAGTTAAAACGGGTGTTAGAACCACGCTCGTGCTACCAGCCAATATTTTTAATTGTTCAACAAGTTTTAAAAAATATTCACCCCAATTTTGTAAGCTGCAAAATCTTAGCAACATTGCTAAAAAATTTAACCAATTAAAAATTTGATGTGGCCAGCACATTACCTTCCGTCATTTCTATGTATTTTGTACAAATCTCATACAGAAAGTTCCTTGCAAAAGATTCTATTTCTTGTACATTACCTTCCGGCAGTTGTATGAGTTTTCTACAAATTCCATACAAAAAATTTCTAGCAAAAGATGCTATATTTCCAATTAAATTATAAGACAAATACATTATGTCAATTTCACTTGACACTGACATCTTTCAATCAGAATTTTCTTAATATAGTAGCTGTTTACATAGCTATGGCTACGTTATGAAATTTAATTTCTTTACAATTTTTCAACTCTATATCCATTTAATATTAAGTACAAAATGCAGTCAAATTGTATAGAGAATAAAATATTCTTTAATATTTATAATAACATTAAATGTGAATAAATGATATTTAACATAGTTCTTTTTTTAAAAAAAAAACTGTTAAAATCTTTAAGTGAGGGTACTTCCAATTGACCAATTGTAATCAAAATCTTATCAGCTCTTCATATAGAAGAAGAATACAAAAGAATTATAATTTTTGAAATTGTAGTATTCGAGTTATCGCAGAAGAAATTTTTGTTACACACGCGCACGCACACGCACACACTCACAAATATATATATATGTATATATATATATATATATATATATATATATATATATATATATATATATATATATATATATATATATATATATATATATATATATTCTATGGGCCTTAAAACGTGCATCATCGAATTTTTTGACCGAAGACAATACCTTTCTTATCTAAAGGTGACGGAAGGTAAAAATATTCAATGTTCGCAATTACTTTATAATTCATTATTTGCTTACCTAGCAGAGTTGCTAATAGTTTGTCCTATCAAATTGACAGTGACCGTTTCGGTATTTCTTATCTTCGCATTATACTAATTGTACATTTTACTGGCAGGCATAAACATGGGTAAGTACCTAACAATACGAGTATTTTGTTTTATTTTTAAATTTTCTCGCAGTAATCTTAGTTCAAATTAACTGAAAGAATCTAAAATATTTTGTCCCATAAATCATACGTATTGGACATAAAATAGTAGTTTTCTAAATTTTAGTTTACATATAAAATCATTCAGGCCGGTACAATTTCAATTTACCCGTAGAACTCGAATTGTTTTATTTCGTTTTTTGTGATTTATTTATAGGTTATTATGAAATATAAAAATGACTATAACGGCATGAGTTTTATACGTTAGGTTATGTTATGTTTAGAAAAATAGAAAGCAAACAGTGGCCAAAAATTGTATTTAAAATTTAATAGCGTCGTACCATTCAGAATATTGCTAACATTTCTAGGATAATGACAGCTCTGTACATCATGTGAACTTTGCTCCTAATCATAAACATTATTAATTTGTTACTTATTCGCAAAAGTAAAAAATCTGGTGTGGCCAACACAGTACCTCCCGCCATGTACCGCTTGAATCACAAAAAAGATTAAGCTAATATTTATTTTTGAGACCCCATGGGGTCTCGTAGCCGCGTGCCTGAGTGTCAGGTCGCGAATCTGGGGAACCGTGTTTAATCCCGACCAATGCCAATTATTTCCAATTTTAAATGGCACCAAATTGACCCCTGTGGTGCACTCTCCACGCCAGCAATGAGTGCCCTTGAGGTGACGCCTGGTAAGCGCCCACACGGTGCAAATATTTCATCATTACCGATATCTGTGTACAAAGCAGATTAGCACACCCAGCAATGGGTAATAAGTCGTGATGATGATATATATATATATATATATATATATATATATATATATATATATATATATATATATATATATATATATATATATATATATATATATATATTTAATTACGACAAGTAAGAGGCACCCGAAATACTACAAACCGGTTCCACGACATTTATACAGATTTGTTTTAGTTCAAACCAGATTTTAACAGGGAAATAACATAAACAAATTATTTGTTAAAAATCCTTTTTTGATATTCGAGAGGAATTGGTTGCAGGACCTAAAGTGAATACTATAATCTACGGAATACTAACTCTCTTATATAAATTACGTACACAGACAATTTTAATTGTATTTATTATATTGTGCACTGTACTGTGAAACAAAGAAAATTAATTATAATTTTTTAAACTTTCTATCAGACTAAGGATAAGTATTATGATGAATTAAATTACTTAGAATTACTTTTTCTTTTAGTAACCTGGAATCATAATATAAATACGTAAATCTAGATATTAAAAAATATTATTGTAATATTATGTTCTGTAAATTATAAAATCCAATTACGAATTTATGAGTAAGAACTATTTATCATGTTCCAGTATTATATTCAAAGGATTTAATATTTTACCTCAATATTTCCGTATTTAAAGAAAACTTATTACAAAAATAGCTGAAAAGAGTAAAAAGAATATGCTTTTGATTGGATCGATATTAGAAACGATTATCAACGGCAATTCTCATCTTCAGACGTTAACACGTTAACCGTGATTGTACAACGTGGAATATTTTGATATGGTATTGATCTAGGAATAGGTTATAGGTAAACATGGAATTTGGGATGTCCAATTCACCACTAATTACATGATCCATTCGGTCATGGTCTGCCGAGATATACGACAAATGAGTAAACATATCTAATTTCACTAAACACCATGTACAGTGTGTCCCTATATCCCAGTTTCAACTGAAATATTGATGACTACTAAGAAATACGTATAGTGGGAGCCACGAAAGATGACTATTTAAGGTTACTTGTCACTGGTTCAAAGAAAGAATGTAGCAGCAGCTTGTCAACATTTCGTATTAGAAATAGACAGGTTATTTGACATAATGTATGTCTATTTGTCGTGTGACAGATATATGTAAATGGTTACATTACTCCCAAACAAATAAAGATGGTAGTGACGTATGTCGTAGAGTTATTCTCGGTTACAAAAACGTTCATCAACGCTTTCGCCTCCTAATGGGACAACTTGTTTCTTTGTCTTCGTGTCTCAGATCTCCATATTCCACAGGTTATCCTGGATATCCTGTACAATGTTGTTTAAATATGACACTTTATAAAAATTTTCACAGTCTAATAAATGTTTTGAAATTTATAGGTATTACCAATAATGGAAAGAATATATCATTTAAATTAATTTGATATTGTTATTTTCTATCTAGCGATATACCTACAAAAAGAGTGAATGCACAAAAAAAGGAGATGTTTTTGAAAAATAAAATGATGTTTACGAAAAAATAGTGTACAGAATGTCTCGTTTCGATGATTTTTAAGGTATCTCTAATATTAATGATAGAGCAAAACCGTTTGCACATTCCAGGGTCAACTTTTCCAGAAATGTTTAAAAGTCACCATAGGAATTTTAGATCTTCTTTTGTTTCTGAGCTACAGGCAAAAACTCGTTTTTCGCTCATTTTGAAAATATCTCATATCTTATTTATTATGATAGTTAGAGAAAAAATGTTTCTACAAAAATTTGACCGTTTTTTAAGTAGAATAAAATGGCTTAATTAGATTTTTTGAAAACTTAATAATTCTCGAGATATAACACAAACTTATGATTTTTTTAAATAGGAACCTATATTGAAAATAGTCTCGTTTTTTTTTGCTTATTTTATAAGCTTTTCAATGATATATAACAAGTCTACATTCTTTTGTTTTAAACATTAATAAAAGACGAATTATTAATTTATTGCGGTGAAAATATTGGAAATTATTAAGAAACAAATGAAAAAATCTATTCCAGATCATCAGTTTTACTCATTTTTTCAATTTATTTAGTTCAAAAGCATATTAAACCATTTTGTTCGGATTGTGTCAAAGCCAACTGTAACGTCGATAAATAGTAGTTTAACTAACCCGGAAATAATTGGTTAAGAATAATTTTGAGAACAAAATTAATAGATATTGAATCAAAATAAACAAATGATGATTTGTGATAAATTTTTTCATTTGTTTCTCAATAATTTCCAATATTTTCACCTCAATAAATTAATAATTCGTCTTTTATTAATGTTTAAAACAAAAGAATGAAGACTTGTTATATATCATTGAAAAGCTTATAAAATAAGCAAAAAGACGAGACTATTTTCAACATAGGTTCCCATTTAAAAAATCATAAGTTTGTGTTATATTTCAAGAATTATTAAGTTTTCAAAATATCTAATTACGCCATTTTATTCTTTTTAAAAAATGGTAAAATTTTTGTGAAAACTTGTTTTCTCTATCATAATTAATAAGATATGATATATTTTCAAAATGAGCAAAAAACGAGTTTTTGCCTGTAGCTCAGAAACAAAAGAAGATCGAAAATTCCTGTGGTGACTATTAAACTTTTCTCGAAAAGTTGACCCTGCAATGTGCCAGCGGTTTCGCTCTATCATTAATATTAACCGAGATACCTTAAAAAAACATCGAAAATGAGACACCTGTACAAAAAAAGATTTTAATTCGTACAATAAAGTTGAAGCGTCCAAAATAAACATGAAAAAAGCAATTAAAATTTTTATCCGTACATAAAAGATTAATTTATAATAACTAAAATGTTGATGCAAAAACTTAATAATTAACTTAATCTTATATACCATAAGCAAATCTAATCAAACTTTCTTCATTGTAGAATTTTTAATGTAAATTCAATTTTGATTTTTTTTAATTGTATTATATGTACAAATTATTTTGTTGTAACAAATTGTTTTTGAACGAAACAGTTATTTTTATACGTTGCAACTTTATTGTTAAAATCAAAGCTTTTATATTTGTATAAACAAGTAAAGTGTTGAGACGAGAAGGACTCGGAAAATTGTACATACATCAAATCTTTTTTCTTATTTACTCGATCACATTATTTTACACACCTGTTTAATTTCTGTAATAATGGGTGACATAAAAGAAAGATATCTCGTAAAACTAAGTTTAATTATGTGCAACATAGGGTAATAAAAAACAAGAAGTAGACTTTAGCTATGTCTTTATTTGGGAAATATCTTTCCCGTATAGCACAGTAAAATATTTGCGAAAATATATATCAAGGCAAAAAAGAACAAAACAGCAAAAGTATTATAATAAATTTATCTGCTCATTTAGGTACAAGTACCGAGTCATTACCGCTGTGTACATTACCTCTCCAATAATGAAGTGATAAACTTGAAAAACGATGCTTTTATTTATAAAATTAAACAGACATTTATGGATCAAATCCATCACTCCGTATACTTTGCACAGTAGATTACATTCCAACGCCAACTGTTCGCAGCTGAAGTGAGCTCTCTGTTACGTCGCTTCCCGCAAAAAATTAAAGCTCTGTAAATAAATGAAAGCGGTCATAGCAATCGCGATCTCCGTTGCCTCAATTTAGATTTTTTACGCCCGTTCTGTTCTGTTACCAGCAGTAACGTGTAACACAGCCTGTCTCAAACTATACAACTCTGTGGGGTTAATAATATATTATATTACCTTACATGAATCATACACGTAGAAAGAAACTGTGTCAAAACTGTGCACCATTTTCTCCAAAATTAGACCTTGGTATTTCTTTTTGTCAGGATCAAACCGCATAGAAAGCAAATGGGCATTTCCACAATTTTTTGATTTTTTTCATACATAACCCTCGATAAAAAATATTAGTTCCATATTTTTCTAAATTTTTAACAAATTAAAGGTGCGCATAAAACGAAAAATTATTTTAAATACAAATACATATATTCATGTCTCACTACAAAATAATTCTCACATATATTTGCAAAATCTATGTGATATTTTAATATAAATTATGTACAATACATACATTTTCTTTATATTCAATATCCTGAAATTTTCTTTTTCTACTTTCCTTTTCTTTTTCTTTATATTCGTCATTTTTTCACAAATTTCTTTTGTATTCTTTTTTACGTATATTCTATTGCGTTGTTGACTTTTTTTTATTTTCATAATCTTCATAATGACGTACAAATATTTTTGACAATGGCATACAAATATTTTGGACAGTGACATTTATGTGTCAATTACAAACATTTGAATTTCTTTTCTTGAAGTAGTTTGATCAGAGATTTTTTTACATCAAATTATTTTATATTCATTTTTTTATCTCTAAATCTATAGAAGATATAATAATGAATTTATATTTATCGAATAAAGGATTTAACGTTCTTTAATATAAGTATTTACATAAATTTTCGATAAATAATATTTAGATGATTTTTTTCTTGTAACTACTACTTCCGGTTGTCCAATTATTACAAAACTTAATCAACTCTTCCCATTATTGTTAGATTGAGGAATCCGTAGTTAAAAATGTCTTTAGTCTTATAGTATTTGAGAAATCGTGGATCCAACATCCACACACACATACGGACATCATCGTAAAAATGTTATAATCGGATTCTAGGGACCTTAAAACGTGCTTATTCACTAAAATCTGGATATGCGATTTTTAGCATGAATCCATTACCTCTCTTAGCGAGAGGTAAAAAGCAGAAACAGTGGTGAATACGTCCAATATTCCAACACCGGTACCTATAAGGATATTATAACAATCTTTAGCAGGAAATGAGACATAGAGATAGCGAACTGTTCTTTGTGTATACGAGAATGCCAATAGAATCGTATGATATTTATTCTCTTTCCTTTTTCATAGCGCCGTCTAATTGGACGTTGTATGATTTGTATTGTAAACGCGTTGCTTCAGTTTGGAGTAGGTATGCAATTTTTTTGCAAGGCAATGCAACAGCGTTATAACAACTGTGGCGTAACTTTTCTCTAAAGGAGTTTACTGAGTCACGGATACTCCACATGGATGTTCTGTTGGGAGACCGCTAGCTTTTAAGTAGTGGAGACGGGAAGGGTGGAAAACCACAAGAATGGTTATAAAAGGAATAAGAGCGCCACGTAATTTTTGACCGTAAAATTATAAAATGGACGATACCAAACAAAATACTTAATAGATCTTATCTATCGTGACGTTGTTGCTTGTAAACGACAAAGCAAGTTAACACGTGTTGAAGGCACGACGCGAAATGTAAGAAAAAAAATCTGATGTGGCCAACACATAACCTCTCGCCAGATATTTTACCTGCTTGTACACATAAAACGAAAAATATTTTTAAATACAAATACATATATTCATGTCTAACTACAAAATAATTCTCACATATATTTGCAAAATTTGTGGGATATTTTAATATAAATTATGTACAATACATTCATTTTTCTTATATTCAATATCCTGAAATTTTCTTTTTCTACTTTCCTTTTCTTTTTCTTTATATTTGTAATTTTTTCGGAAATTCCTTTTCTATTCTTTTTTACGTATTGCGTTGTTGACTTTTTTTATTTTCATAATCTCCATAATGATTTATGTGTGAATTACAAACATTTGGATTTCTTGCCTTGAAGTAGTTTGATCTGAGAATTTTTACATCAAATTATTTTATATGCATTTTTTATCTCTAAATCTATAGAAGATATAATAATGAATTTATATTTATCGAATAAAGAATTTAACGTTCTTTAATATAAGTATTTACATAAATTTTCGATAAATAATATTAAGATGATTTTTTTCTTGTAACTACTACTTCCGGTTGTCCAATTGTTACCAAAACTTAATCAACTCTTCCCATTATTGTTAGATTGAGGAATCCGTAGTTAAAAATGTCTTAAGTATTATAGTATTTGAGAAATCGTGGATCCAACATCCACACACACATACGGACTTCATCGTAAAAATGTTATAATCGGATTCTAGGGAACTTAAAACGTGCTTATTCACTAAAATCTGGATATGCGATTTTTAGCATGAATTCAGTACCTCTATTAGCGAGAGGTAAAAATGTAAATTGTAAAACAATATAAAATTTAATAAAAATGAAATTTGCAAACAGATTATAACATATTTTAACTATACAACATATTGTTGCACACTAAGCTCATAACTCAGTCATAACCTAACCTAACCTAACCTACCATCAGTACACCTACAACGTTGCAAAGTGGGTCCATTTTAAAAAGTGAGCTACAGTTGACGCGGTAGACGTCACAGAATTAAAAGTTACGACATTAGGAAATAATGCAACAGAATAACATGACAAAAAATAAACTAATATACATAATATTTCTCAACAATAAATTAAATGTACTGAGCTGAAGGCTCAAACTTTGTATATGAACTATTTATGACGCTATACTAAATGCATTAACTCCAAAAATACCCATAATAATGAAACAATAATTATTTCAACAAACTACAATAATGAAGCATTAAAATAAAATCGACGATGTTACATCTGCAACAATACCGAAACCAAAAATATTGGTTCAAAACGACAACGACCGAACACTCTACTTTTACGTCGACTCAAAAAAAAACTACAATAAAATCTAAGTCGAACAACGGCCATGTGCCAAAATACGATGGTCCAAAAATAGACGTGCGCACCGCGCCACTCGAGGAACTAGAGTCCCCGAGATCTGAAATTTTTTCCCGGTCATGAAGTATGGTCACCAGAAACGTACAGCGACACAGTAAAACAAAACAAATAATATAAAGAAGAAATAATAGAATAAAGAAGAAATACACTTAAAACGGAACGCGCGCGCCACTGAACACTTGCGCTCGAACTTGTCAACGAATGTCAACATCGCACAATCGACACAGAATGAAAGATTGGAAGAATTACTAAATAAAATAGTAATAGGCGAAAATAATCAAGATAAGGTAAGTTACGAAATAGTAGTGAAACATATTTCACATGATAACACAATGTAGGAACAAATGAAATACTAAACACAACCAATAAAAAGAGAAGTGAAGTGGCAGCGATGATATATTGGACAGAACGCTAACTAAAGAGGGTATAACAATTTCAAAGTACAAAGATATAAGGGATTGACAGAATAACAGTAAATTTTCGTATCTTATCTTAGCAATAAGTTATATGTGAAAGCAGCTTAATAATACCCGTAAAAAAAAATAACTAAGATGAAAATTTCTTGTAACGTAATGGCAAGAGAAAAATATTTGATCACTGTGAGACACAAGTTGAATAAAAAATAGGTTAAAGTTAAAACAACATTAAAGTAAAAGCGAAGAATGTGAAACAAACAAACATTAACGTAATCTAACCACTTGTTTTTATTTACCTCGTATACTTTTAAAATCAAGCAAGATATATTTATATCAGGTATTGAATTTGTTAGAAACGAAAATTGCATGTGCATCAACAAGACATAAAGGTGAAACAAGCGAATTCGCGGCAAATTGAATTAATAACAGAGAATGCGTGCAGATCTCAAACACATTAAATTAGAAGTATTGGGGCCATGACGTTACAACATTATTAAATTCATTTTTATTACACTTTTTTAAGAAAATATTTTAAAATTACTTTACCTAGTTTCATTACAACATACTTAAGGCTAAAATTGATAGTCAATACACATTAAATATTTATGCAAATGTACTCGATGTCCTAAATAAAAAATAAAGAGATATGAACTCCGTTTAAATTAGATATTTCATATCTACAAATTATTTACAAAATAAAAACTGCGTAATTTTAATTTTCGCGTATACCTAAGGACCTACACATTCATTTTGTTTTTTTTTTTTTAATAACAACTATATCACTAAAATGGCTTAGTCGTGCAGCAATTTTATCTAATTTAACTGAAATTGTACTTCTATTTATTTCTCGAGATCCCATGCACAGCACGTTATTCAGGACATCTACGATTATATATAGTACGAGTATTGCCCGAAGCAGATTGGCCATTAATCCTAGCAATTTAGAAGTTAGTACATTTGAAAACAATTCTCATTTTCAATTTAACAGATTCGATTCAGGCATATTCCTCATAGCAGGATCGCTTCTGAATTTGCCCAATGACAACAGGCTTTCTTAGGTGTTTTACAGGATATCGGATCTTATAACATTAGTGCGATATATACCTACGCGCATAATAGGCTGATCACTAAAAAAATTAAGAAGGTAGTAAGTAATAAATAATAAAGATCTGTTCAACTCCAATTCCATAAATTAAAGGGAAAAGAGAAGTTTAATAATCTTTTAATAAAAATTTGTGTTAGAATTAATATTTTTACTTGAACTGATATTTACTAAACTTTTTACACCAATAAGTAATCTTTTACTTTTTAAATAAATTGATAATTCATTCTATGAAACACTTTAAAAAAAAGAAACGTATGTCTTTAATTAAATCCTTAAATATTATAGTATATATTCTTTTCGAAAACAATACTAAGCATTAAATATATTCTTTTGTATTTTTTCTATTATCTATTAAAATTTGTAAAATAAACCATTTCTAATCTAATTAACAAATTTACAATTTGCATCCTTTTAATTTACAGAATCGGGGTTGCACTTTGCACAGATCTTTTTTTAATCACTTACCTACTACTATTTTAGAAGGAATATGGGATTTTTCTTTTAACGACCACTCAATTTGTACATGTTCAGTGGAAAGGCAGTAGGTACTTGGAAGGTTTAGTAACCCCAACCCGCATTGCATTCGAGCGGCGTAGACTTCCAAAGATTTTAGAAAATACTAGAATGGGCACAAATAAGGATGATCCCAAAACTAATATGAAACTATCACAAACTGACTTATTTAGTCAAAAGATATTTATATAATTTTTTGTGTATAGTTTGGTATACCTACATTAATAATTTTACTTAGGTAATCTTAATCTAGTTTCTATGAAAAAGCATCTGGTAACCTCTCGCTAAGAGAGGAATTGAATTCATTCTAAAAATCACATATCCAGATTTTAGTGAATAAGCACGTTTTAAGGTCCCTAGAGTCCGATTATAACATTTTTACGATGATGTCCGTATGTGTGTGTGGATGTTGGATACATACGATTTCTGAAATACTATAAGACTTAAGACATTTTTAACTACGAACTCCTCAATCTAACAATAATGGGAAGAATTGATTAAGTTTTGGTAACAATTGGACAACCGGAAGTAGTAGTTACAAGAAAAAAATCATCTAAATATTATTTATCGAAAATTTATGTAAATACTTATATTAAAGAACGTTAATTTCTTTATTCGATAAATATAAATTCATTATTATATCTTCTATAGATTCTCAGATCAAACTACTTCAAGGAAAGAAATTCAAATGTTTGTAATTGACACATAAATGTCACTGTCAGAAATATTTGTATGCCACTGTCAAAAATATTTGTACATCATTATGAAGATTATGAAAATAAAAAAAAGTCAACAACGCAAAAGAATATACGTAAAAAAGAATATAAAAGGAATTTGCAAAAAAATTACAAATATAAAGAAAAAGAAAATTTCAGGATAATGAATATAAAGAAAATGTATGTATTGTACATAATTTATATTAAAATATCCCATAGATGTTGCAAATATATGTGAGAATTATTTTGTAGTGAGACAAGAATATATGTATTTGTAATTAAAAATATTTTTCGTTTTATGCGTACAACCAGGTAAAATATCTGGCGAGATGTTCTGTGTCGGCCACATCAGATTTTTTTTAATTTTAAGATAAATTCTTAATATCAATTAATTTAATAACCACGATACCCATAAAATATTATTTAAAAATAAGTGATAAATATTTACCAGATGAAAAAAAGTTTGATAAGGTACAGAAGTTTACGCATCCACGAGAACGTATGTGAGAGCAGGCGTGACTACAAGCTGTTCACGTTCAGGCATATAAATTATACCAGGAGATGAATGTAATTTTTTCCCGCGTGGAAAGTTATAGCACCTTCTATAAACTCAATTTAAGTTCGATATGTTTGTTCAGCTCTCCAATGTGCACTTGGAAATGCTGTACCAGTTCGAGAGACAAATAACATGCGCAATACCATCGCGGTCTCGGCCACTGCGAGCAATCCCTGCAGTTGCAAAGCAGGACTTAGAATGGATCATCCAAACAAAGTTTTATAATTATTCGGACGATTCATATATTGAACTGAGAGATTCAATTAAAATTATAATTGCACTGTTACTCGCATTCTGCATGGATTTAAACCCGAAATCCCTAAATTTCATCTTCCCCAATCAAAACTAGGACTAAAACTATTATATAAACTACTAAAATGAATGAAACAATTCCAGCTAAACTTTGTCAACTTGGCTTAATTGTTAAATATTCAAATATTTGTATACGAACAAAAACTTTTCCATTATTTCGTACTATATGTTAGCTATAAAAGTTTTATTTGGAACAGTTTTCGTTGTTTCATTAAAATTTATTTACGAGTTTGCTTGTTGCTGTTAACAATCAATGATAACGCTTTATTTCAAACGATTAAAATAATCACATTTTACCGCCGTACTAAAAATATCCAGAAGAAATAATATGATTACATATCTAATTTAAAATAATGTCTTTAAAAAAATAATTAGTATAAATATAATTTCAAATGTATAATCCAATTACCAATATAAAGCCGATTAAATTAGACAAATGTTAGCCTATTAGGAGACCGTTATAATGATATTTTTTTATTTGAGAAAACATGCATAAGTCACTAGATATGGGCGAAAATGTAAATTTAGTAGTTTTTATCTCCCGCTACCCTTGGTAAGGGAGGTATAGGGATCCTGATAAAAATCGCATATCGAGATTATTGTAAATGACCACGTTTTAAGATCCCTAGAATCCAATTTTAACATTTTCACGAAGATGTCCATGTATATATATATATATATATATATATATATATATATATATATATATATATATATATATATATATATATATATATATATATATATATATATACCGGGTGTCTTAGGCCGACCGACACATAGGCGATTAACATGTAAAATTAGTTAATTGTGAATAGTATCTCCCCAGTGCAAGATATTAAGATGAAATTTTGCATGCTTATCCGGGGATACTATTTCTATGGATTTCAATTCAAATCAGTCAATTTACAAGTGTAATATTAGAATAAATTAAGAAAAATTGTAGAAGTACCATGAATGTTATTCATATCTTGAAAATAATAGTATCTAAGCAACAGCTCTGATAGAGTAGGGGTAACGTGCGCGCTTCACAATTTAGAGAGTCGGGTTCGAAACCAACCGACAGCAATATTTATTTTTTAATTTTTTCTTTTCAAAATAATTTTTATTATTAATATGTTTTTAATCTTTTATTAATATTTAATTTAATAAAGTGGATACATTGTACGTAACAAGATTTATTTATTTAAAAAATATTTTATTATTTGCTTTATTGGTTTATTATAAATTAAATTTCTTCAAATTATAGTTAGCCCTGACGAAAACAAAAAAACGAGAACATTTGATTTGAATAATCAAACGTCAAATGCAGATTTGTATTGTACTATCTTTATTTGTTGCTAGTATTATTTAAATAATATGGATTTAACTACAAAAGATAAAATTCGTATTGTGAAATTATTTCACATTGGTAATAGCCTACAGCAAACAGCTGATGTATTTTCTGCCGAAAATCCAGAAAAAGTAGTTAATAAATCCCGTGTAAGGCGTATTATTAACAGATTTGAAGAAACTGGGTGTGTTGCTAATCACACAAAGCAGGAAATACAACCAATTGAAAATGAATTTGAAGAAATAATAATTGCGCGGGTTGAAGTGGAGCCTACTATTAGTTTAAGAAGTTTACAAATGGAATGTGGAATAAGTAGAACAAAAATTGCTAGAATACTTAAGAAAAATGGATTTAGAAGTTACAAAGTAGGTAACTATCAAGAATTGTGAGACGGCGACGAAGAAAGAAGAGCAACTTATTGTGAAACAATTATGGATAAAGCCAATGAAAACAGAAACTTTTTGTATTCCCTCTGTTATACCGATGAATGCACATTTACTCTTCATAACGAACCGAATGTGCAAAACTTTCGCCACTGGTCAAAACATAAACCAACTCTTCAAAATTTATCAAGAACCTAATATCCCCAGAAGGTTAATGTTTGGGCGGGAATTTTGGGATCACACATTATTGGACCATATTTTATTGAAGGGACATTGAACGGTCCAAAATATTTAAATTTATTGGAAACAGTAGTTGGGCCTAGACTTACAGAATTAAATATGGAGAGGATATGGTTTCAACAGGATGGGTGTCCAGCGCATAACGTGCAAATTGTCAAAGAATATTTGGACAATTCATTTCCAGATTCTTGGATTGGTTTAAATGGACCAATTAATTGGCCGGCAAGGTCTCCTGATCTAAGCCCCTTAGATTTTTTTCTTTGGGGTCATTTAAAATCAAAAATTTACGGCCATTATGAATTGACCACTTTAGAAGACCTGAAAGCGGCAATAAGGAATGAATGTAGGCTTATTTCTAATCGACAGCTAAGCAACGTGAGACAGCAATGTTACGATCGTCTCGGATTTTGCTTAGCGCAAAACGGCGGCCATTTTGAATATTTATTATAATTTTTAAATTTTAATGTTGTAATTAATTAGTAGGTACGATTTAATATTTTTTAAATAAATAAATCTTGTTACGTACAATTTATCCACTTTATTAAATTAAATATTAATAAAAGATTAAAAACATATTAATAATAAAAATTATTTTGAAAAGAAAAATTAAAAAATAAATATTGCTGTCGGTTGGTTTCGAACCCGACTCTCTAAATTATGAAGCGCGCACGTTACCCCTACTCTATCAGAGCTGTTGCTTAGATACTATTATTTTCAAGATATGAATAACATTCATGGTACTTCTACAATTTTTCTTAATTTATTCTAATATTACACTTGTAAATTGACTGATTTGAATTGAAATCCATAGAAATAGTATCCCCGGATAAGCATGCAAAATTTCATCTTAATATCTTGCACTGGGGAGATACTATTCACAATTAACTAATTTTAAATGTTAATCGCCCATGTGTCGGTCGGCCTAAGACACCCGGTATATATATATATATATATATATATATATATATATATATATATATATATATATATATATATATGTGTGTGTGTGTGTGTGTGTGTGTGTGTGTGTGTGTGTGTGTATGTGTGTGTGTGTGTGTGTGTGTGTGTGGGTGTGTGTGTGTGCGCTTGGACACCATTTTGACTTTTGGGTGTCTTAAAATCATTAAGCCTCCGATTTTTATGTCTTACAAAGTGTATTCGTGATCTTTGGATAATGGTGGATAAAATACAGCAAAAAGTTTGAATGTACCTTATCACGTAATTTTCGGCCCTTTTTCAAATTTGGGTTCGTATCTTAGAAGTCAAAAGCCCCTGATTTCTATGACTTAAAATATATTTTAACAAACTAGGCAAATACTCGCGTTGATTGACACAAAGTATTTTAATGTACCTATCATCATGCAGTTTAGGACAGCATTTTGACTTTTGGGTGTCTTAAATGCATTAAGCCCCCGATTTTTATGTCTTACGAAGCGTATTCATGATGTTTGGCTAATGGTGCATAAAATACCGTAAAAAGTGACTTTTTCACAGTAATTTGTAATTGTACATTACAATTACTAAAAATACGCATGCGCATATCCTAGATAAGAAATAAATTGTTCGACTTATCTGATCGTAAACGATTTTGTACGAACAAGAACTCAGTTGAGGTATAGTATGACTAGCAAATGAAAGTTCACGTTTAAATTATTTTATACATGTGGTTTCATTTGAAACCCTAGACAAGAATAGAATTTTACGAAATGTTCATTTATGAAATTTTTGCATGATGGGTTCATGCATATATTGGACTATAGGAAAGCACAGAAATACATTACTATGTCTGGTTGAAAATATATGGCCGACTAGGGTAATTGAATATCGAAACAGAGGTGCGTATAAAATATTTTAAACATTTTTCGTTTATGTTGATTACGACAAAATATTTTGATCATAAACTATTTAGTTTGGCAATTCTATGAAATAGGATTATTATTAATTTCCTTTAATAGTACTTCCGACTCAATGATTGCTTACACCTGAGACGAACGAACTAGAATTTGCGATATTAAATTTTTTAAATACATCCCTGAATCATGTTGCTAAGGTCATTTTAAATGCTTCCTGGTATTGAGTACAATTCTAATCTTCTGTAACGGAATACATACTGTCAGTTTAATTTCAAACCAAATATAGGGAAATATTTTCAAAAAAAGAACCCACATCTATTAATAATCTAAACGTCTTTCATTCGCTAGTCATACTATACAATATATGCTTGGTCCATTAAAGTCACCGTCATCCCTCTATGTTTTTATTTTATTTTCCTACTGTTGTGTTGTTTTTAGCATTCTTCATATCTAGTAAAATGTTAAATATCTATTATGGATACAACGTAAGTTTTTGATTAATATTACTTTTCAAATAAATCGGATGATATTCTTTGATGATTTTACTTCTAACTTCTAGCATTTTAAGTTTACCACAAGCTAAAATTATTGGGTACTAGGTTTGAGAATCACAACAAATTTTACTAGGTACACATATAAAAATAATATTTTATTTGTTTATTTTTTATCTTGTGGCAAATAGCATCAGCACCATTCTATTTTAATTTCATAGACGTACACTTTACTATCACCATAATCACACTGAAGCAATTAGCTGTTAGTTTTTAAAACTGATATGTTTTTGTTTTAATACAATAATTACACATATATAATCAAATTCCACTCATATGTACTGTGTAATAAATTGTAATGGTAATTACATTTACATTACTTTTATCACAAATTAAAAATGTAATATGTAATGTGTAATATTGAGCCTTTTTCTTAAAAATAATATAATGGTAATATAATTACAATTTGCTAATAATGTGCCCAACTCTGATCGACCTTAATCGAAGTGACGGGTCGCAGGTTTTGCAGTTTTAAAAATTCCAATAATTAACAATAAATAGAAAACAAACACATAAACCGTCCTTTTTGTTTTGCTAACTTGCCAAATATTTCACACTTAACACTCTGAATAACATTTTCGAAAATATTCCAATGGATCTAGCAAGCTGCCTCCTGCCAGGCAATACTTTTTCTGTTAATTTTACTTTTAATTCTAACAAAAACTATGACAATGAGATCAATAATTTTGAGTTTACGATTTGGAGAGTAAATATTTGGTGTGGCCATCACAATACCTCCCGCCATTTAAAGCCCGATACACAAAAAAATAAGTTAATCCTTATTTTTGGATTACCGAATTTTACTCTAATTTTGACAGTTTATTTTTTAAAATATAGTCTAATCTAATCCAAGTAACTACCTTTTTTTAAACCCCTCAACAGGATTAAATCCCAATTACAGAGTGGGTTCACATTCACACACATCCATGCCTTAGTAGGATTCGAACCCACAGCCCCGAGGGCACTCATGACATGAGGCGTTGTTCTAACCACTGAGCCGCCGGACCTATAAGTAAAATGAAGATAAATTTTAAATACCGGGATAGAATAGAATTCACTATCCCAAAATGAGAATTAGCTTAAACATTTTTGTGAATCGTTAATTTTTATTAATCTAAATACAAACCAAAGTATTTATTTATGCTGGAAACTGTATTGAATTCCTTTTCTATTGTTCTAATTACTTTTTTCTATTCAAAACGTTATTAACATTATTTTGAAATGATTAGTTCTTTGATAGTGTCATTTATTTGTCAGTTATATACATTTGAATAACTGCGTTTTGTTTGTTTAAAGCATAGGTTTGGGATTTAAATTATAGATAATTTTATAAATTTATCCATAAAATATATAGAAAAAGTATTAATGCAAATCTATAGATAATTTAATAATCTTTAATTTTTATAATAACATACAAGGTTTCAAAATTTTCTGAATGATAGTATTTGAGTTAGAGTGGAGGATTCACACTCACATACACACATACACACAGACACCATCGTGAAAATGTTAAAATTGGATTCTAGGGACCTTAAAACGTGGTCATTTAACAAAATCTCGATATGCGATTTTTAGCACGATCCCTATACCTTCCTTACCAAGGCTTGCGGGAGGTAAAAATCGTTAATATTTATGATTTTTTTAAGTTGCCGTTTAGATAAATGTGCTATCTATTATTATTATTATAATTGTTATGTGTGAATAGAATAAAGTATTGATATTTGAATAGTTAGAATATGATCTGGATGATTGATATGTTCGCTCAGTGAACGACAGATCGAGAAATCGAATCGCGCAAACAACTATTAATCAAAGATAACGCCTACTTCAGAGTGGTTTGGACGTAATCACTTCAAGCTGTAGGCTCTTTGTAAGGGTTGCGCAAAGCCAAACAATTAGAAGCATTGATTGCATGGCGTACTAATTGTTACTGAAACAGGCAGAATTGGAATGATACCTTTATAATGCTAGACAAACGGAAATTATCCAACTATGTACTTTGTAAGTATTTCAGCGAAAAGTTATACCTACGTATTGAAACTAATTATTATTTTTATAACTTCTTACCGATGAAAATGAAAAAATTAGTTACTTTCAATTTATCTAGTATTATTAATATTTGTATATGTTGTAGTCTTACTCCAACCAACATGGGCAATATTAGTGCGGCGGCACAGTTTCTGCTCATAAAGTAAATACATTGATATAGGCATTATGTGTGGTTAAGGCAGTACAATATTGTCATACTGGTGACCTATATTTAATATGGTACGGAAGCTTCTGTAATGACAGCTTCCGGCTATTATTAAAATGTATCAGTAGACATATTTAAGTTTGGATTGTCGTAAGAAAACGATTTATGATATGTTGTCAACATATAATTTTTACCTCCCGCTACCCTTGGTAAGGGAGGTATAGGGATCGTGCTAAAAATCGCATATCGAGATTTTGGTAAATGTGCACGTTTTAAGGTCCCTAGAATCCAATTTTAACATTTTCACGATGATGTCTGTGTGTGTGTGTGTGTGTGTGTGTGTGTGAGTGTGTGTGTGTGTGTTTGTGTGTGTGTTTGTGTGTTTGTGTGTGTGTGTGTGTTTGTGTGTGTGTGTGTGTGTGTGTTTGTGTGTGTGTGTGTATGTGTGTGTGTGTGTGTATGTGTGTGTGGATCCTCCACTCTAACTCAAATACTATCATTCAGAAAAATTTTAAATCTTGTATTTCGTACTTTTTCTGTATTGGAAAGAGCCCATTAGATTTTGGTGAAAATCGGATAATCGAAAATGACACTTTACTAGAAGCCCAATACCTTTAAATGCTATTTTTTCGAAATTAATGTTATTATAAAAATTAAAGATTATTAAATTATCTATAGATTTGCATTAATACTTTTTCTATATATTTTATGGATAAATTTATACAATTATCTATAATTTAAATCCCAGAGCATACGCTTTAAACAAGCAAAACGTAGTTATTCAAATGTATGTAACTGACAGATAAATGTCACTATCAAAGAAATAATCATTTCAAAATAATATTAGTAACGTTTTAAAAAGAAAAAAGTTAATAGAACAATAGAAAAGGAAATCAATACAGTTTCCAGCATAAGTAAATATGTAGGTATGTATATAAATTAATAAAAATTAACGATTCACAAAAATATTTCAGCTGGTCCTCATTTTTGGATAGTGAATTCTATTCTATCCCGGTATTTAAAATTTAATCTTCATTTTATTATAGTTCCGGTGGCTCAATGGTTAGAGCAACGCCTCATGGCATGAGTGCCCTCGGGGCTCTGGGTTCGAATCCCACTAAGGCATGGATGTGTGTGAATGTGAACCCACTCTGTAATTGGGATTTAATCCTGTTGAGAGGTTTATAAAAAAGGTAGTTACTTGGATTAGATTAGACTATATTTTAAGAAATAAACTATCAACATTAGAGTAAAATTCGCTAATCCAAAAAACTTTTGTGACTCGGGCTGTAAATGACGGGAGGTATTGTGTTGGCCACACCAGATTTTTTGATATTAAAATATTGTAACTATATATTAGCAAGGTGGTATGCAAAATATTTAAATGTAATTTCTGTCATTGGAAAAATGTCCAGATATTCGTACTACAATGTGGCAGTAAGCTGTTCGTCGTTTTATAAAATGTCTAGCCAGATTCCAAAACATCGCTAAGTCAAAGAAGATTTGGCAATCAGTGCTGGGATGATGTCATATATACGTCATGCGATACGGCAGAGTCCCAACACTGGTCTCGTTTTATAAAACGTCGGATTTTACATAATTATATACCATTATTTCCATAGACGTTTTTAAAATCCAATTTTGACCCGATTCCATAAATCCTATCAATTTGAAACTTTTCACTCATAGGTAGTTTCGATGGTACAATACGACAATATAATCGTAAAAAAGGAATGAAATTAATTATTAAGCTTATATTTAACTTCACTTGTTTGTTAGTTGCTAAATATTATATTTTTTAAGAACTAAATTAATTAAATGAATTTATAAAAACTTGTCAAATCCCAGACTTGAAACTTTACACACAAACGTAGATCTGATGCAATACAATGTTTTCGTGTTTATTATAAAAAACTTTATTTAATTAAAGATTTTTAAACATTCCTATGCCAGTTGGTAAAATTGAGGTATTTGCAGTTATCTTAATTTCAAAGGATAAAATAATTTCTCTTACGCTTTCTGCCTCGTTAATTAAAAACGTGGGCATTATCTCATAGCTTTATTATTCAATATTTACATTCACGCTCTTATTTACCGATGCAGAAAGCCTAGAAATATTTTTCTCTAAGTTAGTACATTTTATTAAAAGCTTGTTTTAAAAACATATTTACACATTTTAATCCAAAGTTAGTCGCTATAAAAATGTAACGTTAACGGTGTTTGTCGCTATGTGAATTTTAGTCACTAAGTTCATTTAATCAATATAACAGTTATTTATTTTATAAATGATTATAAATAATGTAAGATGTTTAGGTTTATTTGGATTTGTTTTGTTATCGGTATGAGAGCATACCAAATATTCAGGATGGCCGTATGTAAGATATTTGTAGATAATAGTAAATAATCAATTAAGTAGTAGGTATTATTACATAAAGCATGATGTCTACATAAGAATTGTATTTGGGGAGTGGGGAGTCAGTGTGTAACATTGGTTATACGGAGTGCCAATAAAGCTATATTGAGACATAGTGGTGTGTTCTTTGTACCACAGGCACTGAAACTATCATGGGGACATTACGATTACATGTAAATCAGAAATAATTTATAAATTTGCCGTCAGTAGAATTCGAACCCGGGCCGCCCAAGTTAAAATCGCAATTGATCACATATACGAATTTAAATGCTTTTCAAATTTCTTTTTACTAATATTCCAATTACAACTTCATCCAAAAGCATCTTTAATAATTTCCTAAAATGCAATGGCCCGTATTCCGAGCGCAATTTCATAATAAAAGCGCTTTTATGGAGCACACTCTTCATAAGAATATAATGTAAAGGCGTGCTCCATAAAAGCACTTTTATTATAAAAGTGCGCTAGGAATACGGGCCATTGTCTTTTACTAGTGATTTTGAGTTATTATATTTTTAAACAAAGTGAACAGAACAAATGTAGAATTGTTTGTTTTTATAATATCAATAGAAATAAAAATATAATTTTGCTATTTTACCCGTTTTATTAGAATACATACTGTTTTACAATAAATGACGAAAAATTGATAATAATATGATTTATTTCAATCTTGATATCAAACAGGATGAAATAAACTTTATACCACTGTATTTTTACGAGTGTTACACTTTCCATTGGTGTAAATCCGTCCCTGCTCGAGGAATCATTTCTATCCGGGATCTAATACTATTCCTGTCCCATTCACTACCGGCTACCGGTTACCAGTTACGTTTAGTGACGTTACGGTGGAAGATCAACTTGAGCGGCGCTGCATTCGCACCGTTCTCAATCTCAAGTGCCTTGCCATTCAAACTTAAGCCATTCCGAGTAATTGCTGTAATGAAGGGTAGCATCTGTAAAAACTGCTCCCATACTAATTACTTGATTCGCTTTAGTAATACATGTAATTACCTGTCGTAACGATCCAGACACGTTTCTTACGAGCGTTCACGTCCGTTTTACGTTTCGAATTCATTTGCGTTATGGTTTTTGCCGGTATAAAGATACGTTATTACGTCCCCGCTTGTACGCTGATGATATTGTTTTTATCTGAGCGCACGTTTGAGTATACCGTAATTCATTTTCATAGCGTGCAGTATTTCAATTATATCGTTATTATTTTTACGTTCAGAATACCATTAGTATTATTACTTTTAATTGAAAATTACTTGTTCTACCCAATGTTTCCTTTTAATTATCATTCTCTAAGGAAAAAATTATTAAAGTTTAATTAGTCGTACGACATAAAGAAAAATTTGAATTAAAATATTTAAATTGAAATGCGAATTAATTTATAAAAAATAACAAATGTAATGAATAAAACTATGTACACGAGTATTATTTTTTAATTTATTTCCCATTTACATCTATATGTAACTATTTATGCGTTAAGTTGCAAAAAGGTGGTGTTTTTCGCACTAGACGTCATATACGAAATACACGACTTTACAATCATATACAAAGTTCTTTCTACTTCCGTTTTAATTACAAGGATGAATAATTATTAATTTATAACTTATTCGCAAAAGTAAAAAAACGGACTTTCAATTTTGATTTGTTTTGCAAAATTTAGTCCCGCCTATTTATTTCTTCTACTAACTAAAAGTTTCTTCAACACTGATACGTCCAATACGTTTTACTTCTTTAAGACGCCGAGATATTGGCAACATTTTCTGATAAAATATGTTTCGAGATATCGACAGCAGTTTTCTTGGATCTGTTACAGATATTAGTTTAATTATTTTATCGGTTCGCTTTGTTGGTTTACGGAGTCTATCGCATCTTGGCGTTCTAGCTAATAATTTTATCGACTTATATTTGCTAATAATTATATTTGCTTTGGTTTTATTGATCTTTAGCAAGCAGGCTATCTGCTATCTCACGAAAAACCTTCCCTTCTCGACAAAGGTTTATTACGGATTCGCGCAGGGTTGTTGTAATTTTGCCCGGCCCAAAAATACCCACCCGGGTTTTTTTAAAAAAACCCCAACTTAAAAAACTCAAAAACTCTTCTATAAAATTTATACTGGTATATATTTATTGGTCTAAATTTTATACTCTGAAACAGAAACAAAAAGAAAAATAAACATTATAATATGTATAGATAACAAAAAAACATCATAATATGTATAGATAAAAAACAAAACATAATTCATAAATTATAATAATATAATGTATGTCTTATGAATATCATTTTTGAAAATTTGAAGAAGCTCAAGTATTTATGATCCTTGTCAGCACCTAATACCTACTATAATTGGAAATTTGTTAATAAAACGCAATAAAACCCGTTCTTTTTTAATAAACCCGTTTTTTAAATAAAACCCGGATTCTTTTAAAAAACCCAAGCGGGCTGGGTCTTTTATGAAACCCTCGATTCTCGTAACTAAAAGCGGGTGTACTTCAACATGTTGTTAGATAATAACCAAAATTAGTATTTGATGACAAATATAAAAAAAAAACAAAGTACCTATATAAACACTAAACAACAACTTGGCTCAATATTTGTGAACTCGGCAATATCGTTTGTACTATAAAATAAACATGTCAACTACACTAATGGGGTCCTGCACCATAACAAAATAATAAAATGTACACTTTATACTTAAAGTATTACTCAATAAATAGAGATTAAGATGAAAAGACATTTTTTTAGTAATTACATTGCGAGATATTTGAGGTTAATTGTATCACTGTGACGTCACATTAGTGCTACCTTTCTCTCGCTGCCTACTATAGAGCTTGTGCGAGAGAAAAATATAGCAATAGGTGTTGCCGTGACGTCACGTTGACTATAAAAATAAAATGCAGTTAAGACGTTTTAATACTACGAAAATCAATCACGTATTTTCATTTTGTTAAATTATACAATGTCAAAATTATAAGTGTGAAAAATGAAAGAATATTTTTGTTTGAATATCGTAAATTTATTGTATAGAATTTGCAAAAGGAGCATTAAGAGAAAAATAAGAAAAGATCAATTTTTTGAAGAAAACTATGAAATTTTTGCACGTCTATGTCATGTTATATGGAGTGACGTGTCATAAGTTCCTGATGGGACATGGAAAGAACCTCCCGGAATGTTTATACATTTTGGCGTCCCCTGGGCAACAGTACTTGACTGAACTGGCTAATCTTTTCACTACTACATCTACATTTACGAAGAACTCTTGACAACTCAATGAAAGTGTCTTTATATCAATCTCCGTGTAAATTCATTATAATATATTAAATTTAGTACTGATACCCATAAATAAATAAATAATACTACGAATTGCTTCAAAATTAAAAGACTTTTCATTTAAAGTAATAAAAAATCAGAGTGCAGAACCCTATTATAATTATAATGTAATTAAAATTCCTAACAGTAATGTACTATGTAAAGGTATTATAAAAAATAAATAAATAAAAAAAAACAGATAAAATTAAATTGGCTAATACTTTAGCTACTGTATGCATTATGTTGTTTATACATACGAGTACATTACTCATATGTACTTATACGACTATGACGATTTATAACTGTATGCCGTAGAAAATATAAACAAACTATAAACTAAATTTCATATAACTGATTACGATAATTAGAAGGGGAATTATACGTGTATTATCCATATTGAATTTCAGTAATTATAGTAGTATTGATTATTGATTTACCGGATAATGATTTAAATTAATAATTCATTACCAAAATTTCATAATAATGAACTTAATCTATATTTAATGGATATATAAATAATATATTATATATAATAACTATAATCCGCCCTTCAACAAAATAAATGAAATTACCGAATCATTACATATTGCCCACTTGATTGTTTTGAAAAATATTCATAGAAGTATATCTAAAAATATTAACAAATATTCTCGTAATTGCAATTTTATTATCGATTTATAAACAACGGTATCAATATCGTGTAATATGTTTGCTACTTTTATCTTGAGAATTACATAAAATTTTCATGTGGTAGGGAAAGCAAGGAAATTACACTAGTCTCTTTCCATGACAGTTCAGAGTGTGCTTGAGATGTCGTTCGGTAAGCACCCTCTATGGTACAAATATATTATCATTACCGAAAAGTCTTGTATTTAGAAGGGGTATGAAGTCGACCTCGAAATCATTGAGTTGGGCAATTTTTAGAAGAGTCGAAGTTGGAGTTGGATTGCATTATCAAAACTATAACGAACGTTAAAAATTTATAGCTGATGTGGGATGTCCAGGGGCCTGTTTCTCAAAAAATACGGGACTAGTATTACTAGTCCCTATACTAGTAATACTAGTGAAGTTTACTAGTTTTTGTTTCTGAAATATACAAGTGTAAAATACTAGTTACAAGTTGGGAACTAGTATTTACTAGCGTATTTGACAAAAAATACTAGTATTTTGTTTCTCAAAATATTTGAGTTGTCTGGCACACTAGCAGACTAGTAATTTACTAGAGGAAAGCTACAAGTGTAAAAAGTCTTAATAATAATAATAAATTTTGAATATAAATTTTACTAGTCGTATTATTTGACAGTTGGTGGGTTTTTTCCTTTTCGTATGTAAATCAATGGTTCTTTGTTAATGTTAATTCAGATTCATGTAGTGTCTGTCGTAGTTTAGTGTTAATATATATATATATATATATATATATATATATATATATATATATATATATATATATATATATATATATATATATTAAATAATATAATAATGTGGTCTAGTAACTCTGAGTCTAGTGAAGTAGTGCGACGTCAAAAACGAATTTCAGCAAGAATAAATTATGTTCATACAGAAACCCCATAGAAAGAGAGTTTACTCATGGCAAATAAATTAGAAATATTAATCAACTTATTGGGACTTATTCTTCAGCTAGATATGAACAGAAACCATGCATTAACCGTAAAAATACAATTTTTTTTAAGTTTGACTAAAATGTGACCCGGATATATTTCCAGTCTTTGTCTTGTCTACTAAACCCGAAGCGTGACAAGTTTGACAAATTTGGCTAAAGTATAGAATAGGGTCCAAATTCAAAATATGTTTAAATATCGGTATATTAGCCTTCTATTCAATAAAATAAACCAAAATTTGGTCGCTGAAAGCAATATTTATAGTGATTTTGGTATTTTTATTGAAAAAAATACTGTTAAATTCATATAAAAAGAATGTAACCACCCGAGTTTCGTCAAATTGAGTTCTGTGCGGTAGGATATCGTTATTGTTAGTATTTTTTTTTTTATAAAATTGTAAGCGAAAAAGTCACATTTCTCATGTATACAACCTAAAAACTAATAAAATTAAAACATGTTTCCGAGCTCTAATTTCATGTTTTTATATGATATTTTACACAAAAGAATAGAGTCCAATAAAAAAAGCAGTTTTAAAGCTGGACCCTATTCTAAACTCCGCCCACAAATATTTATCCATTCATTGAATTTAACTGCTTTAGACAATTTATTTAAAGAATCCTTCAAAAGAATACCTTTAACATCTCGAATCATCCCAAAAATAGTTAATTTCGCATCCAGTGTAGACATTTTTATTGAAAAATTATTTAATTTCAAATTGAAATACTTGAAAATGTCAACGTCAGTCAGAAAATAAAATCACTTGATTTAAAGAATATTGAACTAAATACTAGTATTTATTAAAAAAAACTACTAGACAATTGAAAATGTTGCAGAAACACTATTTTACTTGACTAATAAAATTTCACTTGTAACTATTAACTTGTGAACTAATAACTTGTAAACTACGAGTAGTAAAATACTTTTCAGAAACACAATTTACTAGTATACTATTAAAAATTTCACTTGTAACTAGTAACTTGTAACTTGTAAACTAATATTTTTTGAGAAACACGCCACTGTACACGAAAATTTTGTGTTAAAAAGTAATTATGTATAACATTTCAAGCAAATATGTAACGATAATATTTTTATTGTTGTTTGTTACGACTAAATTCAAATACAGTTATATTTATAATAATAAAGTGTAACCCTTATACGATACTCATAAAACCTGTAACAATATTTACATTTTCACTTATGGTTAATCTAATTTAGAGGTATTTTGTCGTTTTATGATAGTTCTTTGAATTTTGGTGAAATAAACTGCAATGTTTTAGAAATAAAACTGTGGGTAAAAAATAAAAAGACAACTTTTTAACAATAAAAACAAAGTTCGTATTTCGAGTTGAGGAAGGTGAAATTTAATTCAAAGTCTTTCAATAATTCAGCACGAGCAATTTAAAAGAAAGCTAGGACTGTAGAAAAAAAAGCAATCGAGTTTCTATTTCGGGTAAATTTGTCATAGCTGGGACATTTTTGGGTCAGATTATACATGCGGTGGGCTAAAGTGTCACATTGAATTACACAGAGATCTAATACAAGAAACATGAGGCCAGACGTTGGTCTGCGGATATTGGCTAGGCGCTAGGCGATACCTCTGTTTCACCGACTACCGCTGTCACTGTCCTGCATAACGTATCAACGCCGTCTCAAACCAGCCCCTGCAAATCTGTGCCGGCATCAAAACAAACAAGACACTTCCTGAATTTATCAGAAAAGACATAAAAAGATATTTTTCAAATTGGTATTTAGTTACAAAAAAGTAAACAAATATAAATATTTATATAAATAAAGAATCAGTAATACAGATTATTAGTAATTTATTTATTAATGTTACTTCCATCATAGTAATTCAAATACATATTTTCCAAAAAATATTGGTAACTAATAATTGTTTCAATGTAGTTCTACAAACGACGAAGAATGTAATGTGTGAGAGAACCCTCTCGAAAATATTAGTACAAGAATAATAAAAAGTTCAGGCACATTATCATAGTACCCATGTTTTTTTCCATTTATATTTAGATAATTTTTCGTCTATATAATGTTATTCACATTTTGTTAATTTATTTTTCTTATGTACCTAGATTTATTATATATCTTCATCGTTGTGCGGAACAACATGTCTGCTGAAGTAATCTTTCAGTTATATATATATATATATATATACCGGGTGTCTTAGGCCGACCGACACATGGGCGATTAACATGTAAAATTAGTTAATTGTGAATAGTATCTCCCCAGTGCAAGATATTAAGATGAAATTTTGCATGCTTATCCGGGGATACTATTTCTATGGATTTCAATTCAAATCAGTCAATTTACAGGTGTAATATTAGAATAAATTAAGAAAAATTGTAGAAGTACCATGAATGTTATTCATATCTTGAAAATAATAGTAGTAAAAATAGTAGTATATATATAGATCTTCCTCCAAATTTTCCAGTCTTTTTTGATACAGGGATAACATTTAACATTATTAAATCTTCTCAAAATTTAATTGCTTTTTTGTGTGTAAAAGTCGAATCAAATTTTCCACATTTTAATAATTATTATTTTTTGCTCTTCAGAGTAAAGAAATACTTTATTTCTGCATTTTTTTCATGTTCAAATAAAATTGTAGGTTTAGTGTATATCAATGTCAAGATGTCAAATTTTGACATTTAATCAAACGCATGGAGCGTGGTGCTGTCGTCTGATTGGTCCATTCACAAATGAAAAAGTCTAGTGGAACCGTCCTTTAGAAAGCCAAACGTATTCGAATGCAAATCAAGCGAGACAAACGTATACCATTGGAGAATAGAATTTTTGAAACGTATACGTTTAGACACTATACGTTCATGAACACATACGAATGCGAAAGAATGATTTGGAGAATTGAGGCCCTGATAGAGTAGGGGTAACGTGCGCGCTCCACAATTTAGAGAGTCGGGTTCGAAACCAACCGACAGCAATATTTATTTTTTAATTTTTTCTTTTCAAAATAATTTTTATTATTAGTATGTTTTTAATCTTTTATTAATATTTAATTTAATAAAGTGGATACATTGTACGTAACAAGATTTATTTATTTAAAAAATATTAAATCGTACCTACTAATTACAACATTAAAATTTAAAAATTATAATAAATATTCAAAATGGCCGCCGTTTTGCGCTAAGCAAAATCCGAGACGATCGTAACATTGCTGTCTCACGTTGCTTAGATGTCGATTAGAAATAAGCCTACATTCATTCCTTATTGCCGCTTTCAGGTCTTCTAAAGTGGTCAATTCATAATGGCCGAAAATTTTTGATTTTAAATGACCCCAAAGAAAAAAATCTAAGGGGCTTAGATCAGGAGACCTTGCCGGCCAATTAATTGGTCCATTTAAACCAATCCAAGAATCTGGAAATGAATTGTCCAAATATTCTTTGACAATTTGCATGTTATGCGCTGGACAACCATCCTGTTGAAACCATATCCTCTCCATATTTAATTCTGTAAGTCTAGGCCCAACTACTGTTTCCAATAAATCTAAATATTTTGGACCGTTCAATGTCCCTTCAATAAAATATGGTCCAATAATGTTTGATCCCAAAATTCCCGCCCAAACATTAACCTTCTGGGGATATTGTGTTCTTGATAAATTTTGAAGAGTTGGTTTATCTTTTGACCAGTGGCGAAAGTTTTGCACATTCGGTTCGTTATGAAGAGTAAATGTGCATTCATCGGTATAACAGAGGGAATACAAAAAGTTTCTGTTTTCATTGGCTTTATCCATAATTGTTTCACAATAAGTTGCTCTTCTTTCTTCGTCGCCGTCTCGCAATGAGGTGTTGCAAAAAAAATTAACATATCTTTTTTGTTCTGAAATTAGAATAAGTACGTTCTACAGTGTGATTAAATATGATTTTCTGTTCAAATTTCTGCATATATTAAGCACAGTAGCAGCTTAAAAATTTACTTTTTGAATTGGCGCCAAATTACACCGCCTGTGGCATCAGACTTACATTAGCCAATGACAAAACTGGAAAGATGATAAAAAAAACAAATGTATCATACATCAACGTCAATGATTGCTTTAATGACAACTGTGTGACATAAGGTCTGACGTATAGTGCAGCGTAATTTTTGGTTCTTTAGCGTAGTTCTTAGTTATTATTATATTATAGCGTTATATTTCATAGTTTCATGCCCAGTAATATAAAAGATGGATAAGTAAAGCACTAGCAAAGTAAAATTTACTCCTGAAGTAAAATAGTTTATTCCAGAGATTTTCGTCAAAACAAGAATAAAAATACTAGCTAAGTAAATCTACAGAATAAATTACTCCACCGATGTTCGAGGAAGTAAATTTTATTGTGTAAAATAAATTTGACACCATTTCAACATTAATTAAATTAAATTCATTATAAATTTAATCCCATATATTATTTTTACATTTATTTATCTCCAACATGTTTTCTTTGTCTATTTCTGAGTAATTTTGCCCCGTTCTCTCTTTTTTCCATTTTAGTTGACACCTGATACTTTATGACACACACACACACACACACACATACACACACACACACACACACACACACACACACACACACACACACACACACACACACACACACACACACACACACACACACACACACACACACACACACACACACACACACACACACACACACACACACACACACACTTTATTTTCTATTTTGATTTTTGGATTTATTTCGTGTCAGGAACATACAGAATACAATATTATTAAAACATATATAAAACATATTCCAGCGACACATTGTTTGGAATAGATCCTCTTCAGTTGGAGATTGACATTATCGTCAGTAGTGGTCTTAAGCAATACCGTCTAATAATATTTTATCCTGGATTTATCAATCTCTCTTATGGCCCAATAGTGCAAAGATTAGCCGGTATAAGAAACTGTAGCCTGAGTGCATCATTTTCCAGCTAAAAAATAAATGTATTCAATAGTTCTTATTTAATTATAAACATATTTATATTTACATCAAAATGATCTTTACAACAAAGAAGTTTTGATTTTATGTTTTTATCTTTACTTGCGACAACCATTTCATTCTTCTTTCTTCGTTTTGAGGCACTATGTTTTATGCTTCCCTATTCTCAGTTCTATTTGGGCACACTGCACAAAACACTTTTTTACAACCATGTTTGATTATTTCCAAATACAAAAATCAGTAGTAGTTGACAGCTGTCATGACTGTCACTCGTTTAAATTCCGTCGGAGGCAAATGTAAGCCACACCCTCATTGGTTAGTTTTATTCTGACGTGATCAGGCGAAAGGGGAAGCGGAAATTCGAACATTATAATTTCAAAGACAATTTTCTCATGAATAAAGAATAATACGAAAAAAATAAAAAATAGGGGCTAAATATTTTTTCTTATTCTTTCGATTAAAGCAAAGAAAAAAAACCGTGCAACACCTCATTCTTGATGGTTACCTACTTTGTAACTTCTAAATCCATTTTTCTTAAGTATTCTAGCAATTTTTGTTCTACTTATTCCACATTCCATTTGTAAACTTCTTAAACTAATAGTAGGCTCCACTTCAACCCGCGCAATTATTATTTCTTCAAATTCATTTTCAATTGGTTGTATTTCCTGCTTTGTGTGATTAGCAACACACCCAGTTTCTTCAAATCTGTTAATAATACGCCTTACACGGGATTTATTAACTACTTTTTCTGGATTTTCAGCAGAAAATACATCAGCAGTTTGCTGTAGGCTATTACCAATGTGAAATAATTTCACAATACGAATTTTATCTTTTGTAGTTAAATCCATATTATTTAAATAACACTAGCAACAAATAAAGATAGTACAATACAAATCTGCATTTGACGTTTGATTATTCAAATCAAATGTTCTCGTTTTTCTGTTTTCGTCAGGGCTAACTATAATTTGAAGAAATTTAATTTATAATAAACCAATAAAGCAAATAATAAAATATTTTTTAAATAAATAAATCTTGTTACGTACAATCTATCCACTTTATTAAATTAAATATTAATAAAAGATTAAAAACATATTAATAATAAAAATTATTTTGAAAAGAAAAAATTAAAAAATAAATATTGCTGTCGGTTGGTTTCGAACCCGACTCTCTAAATTGTGAAGCGCGCACGTTACCCCTACTCTATCAGAGCTGTTTCTTAGATACTATTATTTTCAAGATATGAATAACATTCATGGTACTTCTACAATTTTTCTTAATTTATTCTAATATTACACTTGTAAATTGACTGATTTGAATTGAAATCCATAGAAATAGTATCCCCGGATAAGCATGCAAAATTTCATCTTAATATCTTGCACTGGGGAGATACTATTCACAATTAACTAATTTTACATGTTAATCGCCCATGTGTCGGTCGGCCTAAGACACCCGGTATATATATATATATATATATATATATATATATATATATATATATATATATATATATATATATATATATATATATATATATGTCTGTAACAAAAACTTAAACACAATTTTGCTCTAAAATAATTAGGGGAGCAAATAACTGCACATTAAGATTTTACCATTAAACCCCTATGCTGCGTCGTCCAAGTCACCACCCTGTATATATATATATATATATATATATATATATATATATATATATATATATATACCAGGCGTCACCTTACCGAAATTTGTGTAGTGTGTACGAAGCAGACTGGCACACCCTTCGATGGGTAATATGCCGTGATGATATATTTATATTTATTTATTTATTACAAGGTGATTCAGGACTAATGTTACAAACTATAACAGCTTATTCATGAGGTCATTTTAAGCAAAAAAAAATGCTATATGAATATCCTATCTCTTCTAGTTACCAAAATACAAGAGGTTAAAGTTTTATAAAAAAAAAAACTCAAAATTTTCTCAAGATACTTCTGAAAAAGAAGAGTTTTATTGAAAAATCAAACTCTATTTGTCACAATCATTTTATTAAAATAAACGTGTATTTCTAAAAAGTATGGAAAGAAAGAACATAATTAGGACAACAAAACACAAGATAACGCAATTAAACAGACAGATAAATAATAATTTTTAATTAGGGTAAATAAAGTTTGACTTTTCAATAATACTCTTCTTTTTTATAAGTATCTTGATTACAAAAATTTGAAAATTTTGAGCTTTTTTATTAAACTTCAACCGCTTGTATTTTGGTAAGTAGAAGAGATAGGACCAATGTTCATATAGCATTTTTTGCTTAAAATGACCTCAGGAATAAACTGTTAAAATTTGTAACATTAGTCTGAATCACTCTGTATATATACAGACTGCCCATTTTATATAATCCCGCATTTTTAAAAATAGGCAAAATAGAATACGTTTCATAAGCCACATGGTAAATATTAGTACTATAAATCAAATAATCACAGAAGGAATAAGAGCAAAACAAACTTTTAAAAACCAAGTCACTTATGAAATGTATCATGGATTACCTATTCATGAATTTTCAGGCGGGAACGTTTAAAATGGACACCTGTATATATATATATATATATATATATATATATATATATATATATATATATATATATATATATATATATATATATATATATATATATATATATATATATATATTTATTCAAGTTTGTAACATTAGTCCTGAATCAATAATACAAAGTACATTAAATTATTTAATAAATAACCAAGAATACGTCTTGATCGACTCTACAGTAATACAGACGCAAAAGAAGAAGAATATAAAGCTATGAAATATACTGGGTGTAAATGTGTGTGGTATTATTATATTAGAAGAGGTAGTCCAATGTGCTGTTATCTAGAGGTTTAGTTAAAGAAAACAATTTTTGTACTAACATTTTCGGAAACTACTTTTATACACTGACAACCGGAAATACCAATTTACCGGTGTAGGTAACTTGGAACATTTGCAAAAGCGGCAACATTATTTATGTAAATATTTTTTATTTGCTGAACTTGTCCGAATTTAGGCAGCCGAGATTTTGATCTGCCAGTATTTTAAATTATTATATTTTTAATACTTTTTAATATTTTGATATTCTGCATTTTGAGAAATACCAATATATAATTTAATGAAAAAGAAATAATAATTTACAAATTATAAAGTTCTAGTTTTACATGCCGGAAACCAAATTTACAACCATTGTGCAAAACATGTGTTTAAAACATGAACATGAAATATATTTTTGTCAGTGATATAAACTAAATTATAATCTTGAATATGCATTTGCACATACTCTATTCAAACAAAACGAATACGTGTATTATGTGATGGATCAGTTATTCAGTGTTGCAATGCAAAATAGATCATATTTACATATGTACGTAAGTATACGTATTTCTGCTCGTACTACAAATTAGAATGTGAACTCAATTATAACGTGCAAAATTATACAATATACAATGTTATTCAACAATCCAATACTTACAAATATTTTTAACATATGGGGACAAACTAAGATGCTTAGTTAAATGAGAATGACATGTTAACAAATGAATTTTTACCACCGGGAGTAGAAATCCATATATTTGTTCTCCGCATCATGAAAGAGCTCAATATATAAAAAATATCTTATAGATATAAATAAAGTCATTTTTTAGAGTTTATCGCTATATTCTGGATCTGCCATTTAAGACCATAGAACTCTGTCTGTGTTGTTAAAGTGCGAATATCAAAGACTACAAATTTATTATGGATAACAAAAAAGTGCCTATTGAAATTTTGACAGTAATATAACAACTCTTTTGACATTTTTAATCGAAACGATATTGTCAATTTAACCAATAGTTTAAATTTTAATATAAGATAAGCGGTGCAACTGCATATTTTAACCACAAACTTATAATTCTTAAAATTTAGATTTTTATGATGTTTCTACTATTCACGGTGAAAAAAAAAATAGTACACATCAAAAGAGGTTGGAGGGCTGGACTGGCCCGGCGGGATACCGGGAATTTCCCGGTGGCCCGAGACGGCTCGTGGCCTGACGAACTTAAAAAATAAATTATAAAAATTTAAAGTTGAAAAAATAAATAAATCGATACAAAAATAACATAAATTCTTGATTTTAAAATAATTCCCTACTACTCTTGAATGTGCGCCAATATTTATAGCTATTTTTCTTTTTGACAACCAATTGTTAAATTCGCAATACATACCTATTTTTTGTATTACCGACATCATACACATGAAATGATCATTTATATAAGGATGTATTTTAGTGATTTAAATCTTACGGCTGACATTCTTCAGTAAATTGTATTGCAGCAGCTTCAAAATAGCGGCATTTTGCAATAAAAACTAAAATAAAACAAACAAACCTAATAAATACCTACATTTAATAATTATTGTGTATTGTAGGATGTGAAAAAAAAAAATGTCATGTGATCATTTGTCATGTAATAAATGTCCGGACACGATTAAAACCATTTACCAGGAGTGACTTTTTAACTAATGTATCACAGTAAAAAGTGAAAAAGTACAATAATGTACGTAAGAACATACTCTTGGAGTCAAAATAGGAGGGGTCGAAACAAGCAGCATCTTATAAGTGGAAATACTGATACATATATTCTGCATCTTAGGGTTGGGTTACATCCGTACAATAGTTACGTTTCCGGATTTCTGAATAAGGAGGACAAATTCTATTTCCAGGAAATGATCTTATTTCAACTGCATTATATATTGTAATGAATAAAATACAAGTCTTCTGAATAACGAATTCTTATCTAAATTTTGATTAGCATTGGTAAGCGCAATGAGATTTTAGATAATGTAGAAAGTCGGATAAAAAGGCAAAATATTACCAGTTTATTGAACAATGCAATAATATAGTAACATTTAATATATAAGTAAATAAATATCCCCAAATTAAAATGTATTTACTAATAATCATACTATCCTTATTTACCACAAATGTACAACCCAAATACAACTGCAACTATGTATGTTACAAAATAAATTGTAAAACGTAATTCTAAATAATGTAATAATAGTATAATTAACAGAAAATCTAAAATAAATATATAATCTATTTTTATAAGTAATAATCAATATTTTATTTACTTCAGTCGACATCGAAAAAGTGATAAAGATTAGGAGAACTTTTTTATTGTCATATTAATTCTTATTAACAAAAAATCGTATTTGAAAATCACACCGATGAAATTGCTACTAATTTACATCACTTTATCCATTCAGTGAGGTAAAATAGCTAGTTCTATTATTAGCCAATCAGAAAGAAGTATTGCTAGATTCTGCAGCAAATTCTATAACTTCATTTCGACAGTTTCAGATAAAAGCTTTGAAATAAATTTAGTATTATACTATGTACCATTTAACAAATTCAGTAGATGGCGCTCACATCAGCGCCAGTTTTAAGTAGCCGAAATTAAACTTTTCTCTTATCTCCAATTTCAGCCAGTCAGAGAATTTATAACAATGTCCTATTCTCTTTAATACTGAATGGCTTAAATGGGACAAGATGTAAATCATATCTAATAAATATTTTTTTATAAAAGTGTCAAAAAAGTGGATGTTTTTGCATTCATATCAGTATGCGAAATATATCATTATTTCATTAATTATGTAACCATAACGACGTGTATTTCACAAACTGTGCACATTATTTCATACACTGGACATACTTCGTGCAATAATATTAATAAATTCATACTGTGTATAATTTAACATAATTTGTATTTGTGTGTGTAGTGTAATATTTCAAAATTAAATGTGTCAAGTCATCACTGATAAAAAATTCAACTGTTATCTGCCACATTGACAAAATGTCAATAGAGGTTAAATTTTTTAAATAATTACACGTTTTCTAAATATTAAATTTAATTTTAGAAAAAATATTGTGTGCACCTTGTGCGCGAAATATGTTTAGTGCATTCGAGTGATTTTTTGACTTTTTTTACACCTTCATGCACTAAACACATTCGTATGTTTCGCGCACATTGTACACAAATAACTATTACTTCGTCGAAGCTAGTAACTTTCATCTTATTTCTTTTCACATCTTTTATAATTACGGAGAAATTAGACATTTTTTGAAAATATTTTTAATACGTCGGTATTCAATTTTTTTCAACGGAAACTGAATCAGCACACGAATCTACACAATGCTCTGTATCTTTAATAAAGTTATCCATTCTATCCTACTCAATTTAGGGCAGTCTATATTTGGAACTAGACTACTCAAATATATTCAAATCATCCTACAATCCTGTCCTCATGCTGAAGGGCATCATTAGCATATCTGCCCACACACCAGGACGCCAATAGAATTGACATGTTCTACTGCATTTAGATATGGTGCAGCCAAACTTTCAAAGAATCCATTTCTCACCAGAAACGAGATCCGCAGTTCACGTTTTTCTACCCACGCTTTCAAACCCACCCATCCACTCACGTCACTGTGAAAATAACGTTAAAATCTTGAACTTTGAACGATTCAGTAATGAATAGCAAATATATTCCGGGTATTTGTGCACTTAATTATTATAAAGGAGTGATTTTTTAGGAAACTCTTGAATTGTGCAAATAACTCACAATTTAACAATATGGTCGTTAATTTTATTTGATTCGATTTAAATACGAGTATTACTATTCCTCTGTTTCATTATAATTGTCACATTTATAAATAACTTCCATCTAATAGGAAACAATAGTTATCAAGGTACTGAAGTTCTACTTTTTATCCCGAATGTGGAATTTAGTTGCCGGACCGTAGGGCCTAGAAAAATAAACCATATGATTGATAAAAAGGAAGTTCAGTGCTGAGGTACAATTAACTTTTATTAGAAATCGAAATTTTGTGATAATGAGAGGAATATTTATTTTTATAGGCTCGGTTGACAAATCTGTCAGTTTCTATCAGTCAAACAAACGAACTTGTATTCAGTACTGCGAACCTGTGAACATTGAAGTATCGTAATGAATACTCAAATTTATGTGTGATTTCAAACTCCATCATCGGAATTATTTAATATGTTTTTCTTGCACAGATATTTTGTCATTTACGTACAAATTATCCAAATTATCTTATATGTACAACAATTTTCATAATGTTGGCAAAATAGTTAGACCTAGACGTTCAATAATATTGCAAAATATATAACAATATATTTATTGATCGTCTATATAGGACATATAATAGTAATAATAATATTTATTTATTTCCTCTGAATTTTTACACAAAATTATGAAAATCGTCATATAAAATATAATACGATTAAATTTACAAATTTTTGCAGTGATGTACATAGTCATTTGTAAAGTAAAAGCAGTTTTGATTTTTTTTTTTTTAATTTATCTTTATAACTTTTTATTGTTACCGATAACTTTATTTCAGAAGGTAAGCAATTATAATATTGTATTGCCTTTACCTTCAGGAGAGTTGCTGGCAATCATTAATCGTTTATTTGGCACTATGAAATGATTTTTGTTTCGAGTATTTCTATTATGTACGTCCCAATGTGTTTTAAATTGTTCATTATTATTAAACACATAGACACAGAGGTGGTAAATATATAAACACATCAAAGTTAAAATATTATATTTTATAAAAAGTGTATTTGATTGACTAAGATTGCAATGCCTGTACAATTCTTGATATTGTTTAAAATATTCAAAGGAGCATCTCTAAAGAATTGGTTATAAATATTTGAGATGGCTGCTGGATCATCTATTACACTATCTTCATTTTTAACTGAGGGAATGGTTAAAATCTGTCACTGAAATAAAAATTTGTAAATGGGATGACCCACTTTGATGAATCATTATTAATATTATTATTTTGAGAATAATGACCCATGGAATTAGCATGTTAAACAAGTGAATATCCATTACTAGTCGGCTTCGGTGGCTCAATGGTTAGAGCAACGCCTCTTAGCTATGACTGCGCTCGGGGTTCTGGGTTCGAATCCCACTAAGCATAGAGTTAAGAATATATAATAGAGGGAGCACAAGTCCGCAATCTTGAAGCCGTGCGGGGAATCAGCCGCCATCTTGCACTGGTCCATTTTTGATTAGTTTTTTGCTTGCGTCGACGTATACTAAATATTTCGAATGTGTTCTTTAAACTTTTGTGTTTAAATACCTTTTTTGATCATATTTAGTAAATTTTAGTAATAAATACGACAATTTACTATGTATTAGACTGTGAAATGGACCAGCAATATGGCCGACGCTTCATTCCCCTTCCGTCAGTAGGCATTAAGGCCATTGCCTACGAACTATGCTTCATGCTCCTCTATATATATATATATATATATATATATATATATATATATATATATATATATATATATATATATATATATATATATATATATATATATTCTTAACTCTATACCACTAAGGTATGGGTGTGTATTTACGTGAACATACCCTGTAATTGGGATATGATGAGGGATATAATCCTGTTGAGAGGTTAAAAAACACAATGGATGGCAAAGTTGTCATAGTGCCAGGCAAACAAATAGTACCTACACGAAAAAACACTTTATGCTTGTCAAGTTAACATTTCTCGCTTTTCGTTTTTAGAGGGTATACTGGAATATCATTGTAGTAATTGTAAACGTAAACAAAAAGGTGTGATGCTTTGTTTCGGGCACAATTGGTTCATGCAGTTTGTAGTACTGCTTCGCCGATCTTGCGGCATTTCATCATAATAATCTCATACGTGACGTCGTTTTGAGAAGCAATTATACAGGCCGTTTAAAAACGATTCTAACTTTAAATGATAATTAAAATTTCTAACAAAATATAATTTTCATTACAGGATTTTTTTATGCAATCGCATCTATGTTTCAATTAATACATACGAGAACCAGAATTGCAAAATGTAATTTATGTTAAATACCCTATTATAAAATACACTACAATACATAGATGTTTTCAACGAGCGCTACAGTTAATTTAATTTAAATCAAATTGTTAAATTAGTGACATTTTAAATACTCCTATTTCTATAATTAGCTGTACATTATAAAGTTTATATTGATTTCACTGTTCAAATGTTTTTTTGTTGAATATTATAGGGCAGTGTTTAATAATAAACATTATATCAATGCCGACATATGGTATCGGCAAGCAGATGTTAATTATTCATTATTTGTGATACAATTTATTTAGAAAATAATATTTATTACTTCATATTAATATTGCTCAACATTTAAGTAAGATTAACATATTAAATATTCCTTTTTCTTACTACACTTAATAAAAGTGAAAAGTGTATAATAATAAATAAATAAATACAAATATAGCGGATGTAGAAATGAAAAGTGGCGCTTAGCGATTCCAATGTTATTTTTTTAATACTGCTATATCTCTTTACCTATTCATTTTAGAGCAAAAAAGGTAAGAATATAAGTTGTTCAAAAATTAAAAAGGCATCCTATAAAGACAACTTACATAATCATTCATATTTCACGAGATATTAATTAATTAAAATTTAATGTTCTTTTAGAAAAATTGTTAGAGTGCCTTGAAAAATGAAATAAGCAACCTGAATAAACAAATCACTTTAATTTTTTTTATTTGTTGTATCATTTCTTTTAGGTATAAACTTAATTTGTTCGGAATTTATACAACAAATATCAAAGTGAATATTTTATTTAGGTTACTTGTTTCATTTTTCAAAGCACTCTAACGATTTTTCTAAAAGAACAGTAAATTTTATTTAACTAATATGGCGTGAAATATGAATGGTTATATACATAAGCAGACTCTATACGATGCCTTTTTAATTTTTGAGCAACTTATACTCTTACCCTTTTTGCGCTAAAATGAACAGGTAAAGAGATATAGCAGTATTAAAAAAATAACATTGAAATCGCTATTCGCCACTTTTCATTTCTACACCCGGTATATCATCATGGCATATTATCCATTGCTGGGTGTGCCACTCTGCTTTGTACGCAAATTTCAGTAATGATGATGACATATTTATACCGTGCGGGCGTTTAACAGGCGTCACCTTACGGGCTGGTGTGGAGAGTGCACCACAGGGGTCCATTATGTGCCATTTAAAATTCGAAATATTTCGCGTCGGCCGGGATCGAATACGGTTCTCCAGATTCGCGACCAGACACTCAGGCACGCGGCCACGAGCGTTTAATTATAAGTAATGTACTGGTATCCAGGTTAACGTATCCAAGATTCAAATAAAGAGGTACGAAATCGGTTGAATTCAAAATTTACGTTATTAGAAGGTCAGTTTAGAATTATATTGTTTATCCGGAAAAGATGGTTAGTTTACTAGATATAGGCGATATTTTTTTTTTGGTTTTTATTTTTTGCATATAACTTCAAAATATGAGTATAAGAACATTACTGTTGGATTTTGAGTTAAAATACCATCTGTTTCAAACATCGAAACGGCAAACATTATGAAATTTATTGGGGAGAAACAGTTATTGAGACAACGAAACGAATTAAATAATTAACTATTATCAACTGTTTGTTTTTAAGTTTATTTTCTTCACATCATAACTCGAAATCCAACAGTTATGAAAAAAAACCGCATCGAAATTCTATAGAGCATCTTAAAGAAGTACAAACAAGCGACCTCTGTATTTTTCCGGAGAAACAGTATATCACTAAAATGGTCTCCTAAATAGGACAACTTTTGTCTAATATATCAACTTTGTATCGCTTATAGTTCTCAAGATACCAATATTATTAGTGGACAGGAACACAATGAATACCAGTTTTCTTTTATTATTTTAAGTCGATTTCAAATTGAAAAATATCGCAACAAAATGCAAAGACGGCGAGACGAAATGATTCTTCCAAGAACCACCTGATGACGCCTTATACAGGAATCTGTCAACCTGCGGATTCTTGTATTTAATAATTTACCTTATTTGTATATGAACTTTCAACTATATTCTGTATATAAATAATACAAAATAAAAGTCCTTATATTATTCACCTAAACATGAGAAAATATTGATTAGTACAAAACAATTTTTTTAATATTAAATATAATGAACATGTAACATTATATATTTATTAGCTAATTGTTAACAAACCATATTAACCAATTTGGAAGCAATTATTTATTACTGGAAAATATATATTTGTTGCGCCATATTTCAATAAATAATTTATTTATATTAAATCAACCTGCATAACGTCAACTAAATCTTTTTCTCAATGCGCCGTTTGGAATAATTCTGCACGGTTTTCAACCAATCAGAAACTGTTTAGCCGCATATTAACACGATATATCAAATATATTGGTCCAGTTGCTGAAGTTTTCTGTTAATTTTTACAGGTTTTTTGGAGATCTTTAGAGCAGTAAGTTTAACTAAATTGTGTTATTATTTAGACAATTAACTAAATAAAAAAAGCTAAATAAGAAACATTTTTTAAAAAATTCCTAAAATCTTGTTGGAGAAAGTATAGCCCACAAAATAAAAAATAAATAAATAAATATATCATCACGGCATATTACCCATTGCCAATCTGCTTTGTACGCAGATATCGGTAATGATGATGACATATTTGTACCGTTCGGGCGTTTACCAGGCGTCACCTCACGGGCACTTATTGCTGGCGTGGAGAGTGCACCACAACACGTTTGGAATGGTATGTTTCATTACTTGTAGAATATACTATTAAAAATACGGGACAAAAGAGTTAAGCAACTGCGAGATTATGTACCACGTCTCATTAGGATTTATTTTTTTAAAACGATCGTGTGTGCGGAATTGTTGTTACGTCCTAAAAATAATATTAAAGAGGAGTTTAAAACTAAAGGTAGGTACGTATAAACCAATATTTCTCATAATTACCTAAACCTACACCCAATATAATAAAACCTGGTACAAGTCCCCAACATTTGAGCAAAGCATGTACGCAATAAGATAATGAGAATGACATTCTTTGTAGGAATAGAATTTAGTTCTTTTCAAGTTTAATTAAAATTAAAATTATGTGCCTAAAATTAGAGCGCAATCCAAATCATGTACAATTTAATAAAAGTATCACGTTCAGTTTGACCGTAATTTAAAATCGAACATCATAGATATTGCCCAAATATCTGCGATAAAAAATCTGAAATTAAAATTCTCATCATGTTCGAAATTGTACCAGCAATCATGAATAAATACTTTGGCAACGCAACGAATAATTAAACAAAAATGTTTTGGTCTCTAATGTGTTGAAGCAGGTTATTTATAAATCCCAATACACAGCGCACTTTTATTTCGACCCAGAATTAGATTTAATTTTCCACCTGTACAAACTTGTAACATCAGCAAATAAATTTCATGGATTTGTCATTAGAAATTGTAAACAGCTTTAAAGTGTTGCTCCTTAAGTTCCTTATTTTTCGTTCAGACAATTTAAGTTGGAATACTACATAACTATGTAGTTCCCTACGTACAATGTTCATATAAACAAACTTGAAAAGTTACAATTCTGATTTCTAAGGTACTAATGATATACTCGTACACATGTCATAGCCAGATTGTAAAATCCTTACAAACGTACATACATAAAACCATGCGTTTTCCACTTTATGGGTTAGCATAGACCCGAAAAAATAATAATAACATCAACCACAAAAATAATTACTCTCTCTTTCAACAACATTCATACTAACCTAACATCATACAACAAATATTCCTCACTCTTAACATATTAAAGTGACCGATTTTCGGTAGTGAAATACCGCAACCGGACCACAATAATAGTTACGAAACAGTCATCCTTCCCCACACATTCCTGTCAAAGTACACTTCTTTCGCCTCGGCCACATTGATAATCGCATTCATACACGCTCTTCTTCTCTTCCCACTCGGAAAATTTCTCTCTTTTAGCACCTTATCAATCACATCCATCCACTTACACACTGGACGGCCACGCAATCGAACACCCTCGATTTCACCAAGATATATACGCTTTACACTCTTCATTCTCTCCACATGACCAAACCATCTCAACTAGCTCATTCCTACTTTCTTAACAGCACTCTTCCTAACCATACTTTCTTCATACACCAAATTATTCCTCACGCGATCCCGTCTTACATATCCATATACACCAATAAATACCTCATTTCCACGGTAGTCACTCTCTTTTTATGCTTTCCCGCCCATGCCCAATATTCGATTCCATACATCAAAGCAGGCACTAGCACTCCATTATACACATTTAACCGAGCTTCTCTAGATACGTTTACGTTTCGAGCAAACGTACCCAGAGCACCCATTACCTTTCACCCCGCACTCACTCTCCTTTCAATTTTTTTTTATCAATTCGACCATCCCTTGACATCATGCTACCCAAATATACAAACTCATTCACTTGCTTCAGTTTCACTCCATCCACCAACACATTGCACACAATCACCAATTTACTCCTTTCAAATACTAACTCTTTGTATTTATCAACATTCAACTCCAAATTCATACTTCTTCCAACTACATGTATTCTCTCTATCATTATTCTGAGTTGCTCTTCATTTCCACCTAAAACAACTACATTATCTGCATACGCTAACGCAGGCACAATACTTTCACCAATATGTACACTATCCAAGTCACTCAATGCTCTCCGCAACAACACATCCATATACAAGTTAAACAATCACGGAGACCTACCACAGCCCTGTTTCACACAAACATTTATACGAAACCAATCACCCAACCTACCATCTATTCTGTCAACTGATCGGAGCTTAGGCCTTGGGATCAGTTGACAAAGACCTTAAAAACTTTTTAATCTTCTGTGCCGCAATGTGCATCAAAAATTTTGTAAAGGGCATCATAGAGAATTAAATATTTATTAATGACTGCAATTTAACACATGTTACTGATGAGAATAAATGAGACATTAAACAAAATATAAAGAACATAACATTTTAATTGTTCTTTGATACCAATGCATCTACCAATATAGTATAATAAAGGTATCAGCAATGCGAAAAGTATTTTCCAGAGACTTCCCTGATTTTTTTCTAACAATTTTACTTTTTGTGTTATTTGTAGTGGAAAAAATAGTGGCATATATACGTACTACCTAAAAGAGATTAACAGGGCATGTCAAGTGCTGAATATATTTCTTTATGCAGGTACAACTTATAAAAGTCTTGTCGAGACATAACGACCAAGCTGTATATATCATTTCAACTCTATATGTGTACATTCCATTTGCAAGATCACAAGCACCATGTTGGTTGTAATTATTAATCTATTCTCAAAGTCCTTTGATTAAACAACAATTAATGCCGCATATGTACATATATGTAAAAATTAGTATCAAAGTTAAACTGTAATAGTTATTTATGTAACAAGTATGTAAAGTAGTACTTTGTGGTCGAGTGCGAAATTGTAGCACGAGACAAAAAATACTAGTGCTTGAAAAGTGATACTTTACACACTGTAATGAGTGCGTGAAAAGTACTTTTCACGCACGGTTGTAGGAAAAAATACTAATAAATACAATAAACTTGAACATAACGAATTTAAGAACACGACTTTATTTATTTAAGTTATATAAAGTGAATGTTTATATTTTTCTCAAAATATTTTAATCTTAGATACAAAACATACTAGGCCTGCTATATAAAAAATCTCTACAAGGCCCGCTACATGCTCCCCCTCTTTAAGAGGTTGCTATTACTTTTCCGTAAACTTGCCCGCGACGTGGGAAACGAAGACGGTAGTGGGCTAGATCGGCAAATACGAAGTAAACACCGCTATTTACGAAATATTGAAGCGAGACTGGCTAGAATTTTAACATTTAAAAAATATATGTATATTATTATTTATTTATGGGGGATGGTAAACCAATCACAAAGCAGACGATAAAAGTAGGACGTAGCCATCAATGAATTGTCTGCGAAAGACATCTAGTAAGGGAACTACAAACTAAGATTTAAATTGTAAAAACATTATAATACTTTAATAAATTATCAATACTTAAAATGGAATATTTTTTAATCAGTATTTATTAATAACTTATTAAGTTATATTTTAAAATTTCGTAATATAAACCATAAAAAATATACTTTAAAATTAAGAATTTTAAACTTCATTTACTTTGTAATAATTAATAATAATTAAAATATGGCCATGTCGCGCACTTTTTACAGGTTTTCTTATATAGTGTGCAAAAGGAGAAAGAAATCGGTGCAATAATACAGTCTCCACACTGTTTTTAAATTAGTAAATATCATCAAATTAACCTATATTCATAACATATTACTCATTTACTTTAAACTATTTCATAAAAAATCCTCAGTCGCGCTCTAAAGTAAACCTGCATTATTTATCGTGCCAAATATATAAAATTTATTATTTGTAATAAAGTCACAGGACTAGCAAGAAAGTCACATTTCGAGCAGCAACCTCTTAAACGAAAGTTTAAAATAAGGAATACAAGCGGTGACGGTTGTGTCATCATACTAGGCCTGCTACATAAATATTCTCTAGAATGCCCGCTACATATATTTCACTGTTTTCGTGGCTGGATTCAAATAGTGTTTCCAAATTAATTAAGTTACTGTTCTTAATCTGAGATTGCCACAATTTCAGTTTAATTTTAAAAGCCGCCATTATTTAAAACTTATTAGTTGATTTTAACCAGAGGCATGTCCACTAAAAATATTAAATCCGTTCCACGACTCACATATCGTAAATAATCAAGACTTTTATTTTTAAGTTCGTACAGAGCTATAACATGAGTGAAGTCATCTCTCAACCAACTGCTGACTGAACGTCCAATCACTCTCGCTACAAAATTCATTAACCAGTTCTCATTCTCTAATTCAGCTACATATTTTCCTTTTCGGCCCATAAAACCCTTTATTTCATTCCTCACATCAAAGAAACGAGTCGATTTTGTGGCCAAACAAGATGTTACCTGAATCATAACTTTAATGTAATGTGCAAACCTACCATCTATACATATAATAAGTATTTTTTTTAATTCTGTTCTGCCGAGAGTAATATATTTTGTAAATAATCTCTGTAATCTGTTGTTGTACTTGTTTGTTTTTTAGGTTTTATACGAGGTCTGTTATAAAAATATCCGACCTTATTTTTTTGCAAAAACCTAACGGATTTGAATCAAGCGCGCTTCCGTGAGCCGACCTTGAACCTTCGTATGGAGGCTTGAATTTTTTCCCGCCTGCCGATAGCGTCTGTTGCTGGCAATTTCGCCGCCATAATGGAATATGCCGAAAAAGTGCTGATGCCCACCTCTTCCGCAATTTCTCGGATACTTACACGACGGTCCCGCATCACTACAGCATTCACTTTGGCAATGACCTGCTCATTTCAGCATGTTGATGGCCGACCGGAGCGCAGCTCACTCTCCACCGATGTGCGGCCGTCTTTTAACCGGTTGTACCACTCCTTACTCTGTGTGATGCCCATTGCATCGTCACCGAAAGCCGTTTGAATCTTCCGAATGGTTTTCACCTGGCTGTCGCCCAGTTCCAAGCAAAATTTGATGCAATAGCGCTGCTCCAGTCGTTCCGTCATTTTCCTTGCAATGAAAAACAGACGAAAGCACACAGACTATCTCACTTAAATGCTGCTTGCCAGCAACAGACGCTATCGACAGGCGGGGAAAAAATCACGCATGCGCACGAAGGTTCAAGGTCGGATCATGCAAGCGCGCTTAATTCAAATCCATCAGATTTTCGCAAAAAGAATAAGGTCGGATACTTTTGTAACACACCTCATATACAGGTATGTACCTGTTTAAGTAATAAATATTTTTATTTTTATATAGTTAAGAATAATCATGCAGCAATACAGCACAGTGTAAGATAAACATAATGTATTAATATATGCGTTTTTATATCAAGCCAAAAACACGAAGAGTTTTAAATAATAAATGAGAGCGATAAGAATTGAAATGAAACGCCGGTGTTTCGATGCACGCTACGCTGTACAGAGAAACAAGTTGCATATATGTTCAAGTGCTTGGCTTTACAATTTACATAGATTAAACGTAAAAACTACATAATTATAACTGAAATTGTTCACTAATGAAATATAATTAAATAAAAACTTACGCTATATGAATTTCACAGTTTTTAATCCAATTATTACATCCTGACTGAACTAACAATTGTCCTGATGACCTGGATATAATTACTAATAAATTATTTCTATTGGTGTTTAAACAAATTAAAATGAGTCTCTGTAGAATTTAAGCATTTAGGTATATCTTCAATTTGCATAAAATAAAAATGTAAGCGTGCAAGTAGTTTTAATAGATTTTATTTCTTACTCAAACTTTATAAAATAAAAGTTGACCTTTTTATATCTTACAACACAAAGACATTTATTTTTCATCAAAGATTATAAAAGAAAGAATTACAAAAATGGAAAACGGATTTCATAATGATAATAAAATTTCTCTTTCAAAAAAACTACAATGATTTAATCTATTATTAATTTACTTTACTTATTTAAAGATGATTTTATATTTTTTGTTAACAAAACTGTCATTATATTTTGACCTATATTTTTAAATAATTTCTTTCCTTGTAACATACATTTCAATATATCATGACTTATTAACAATTTTTTTTACAAAAAGGCAAATTTGGTGGTTGTCTGTTATAATATAGTCTGTTTAAAATTACGGGCGTATAAAGTCTTTAGTTGATTTGTTGTAAGTATTCCAAAATATGATTTTTTTTGTATTACACACCGAAGTAGGTACAATAACCATAATAATTTTCAATATTATACATAATATGAAAAATAGTTATTTATGTACCAAGTGAGTAAAGTATATCTTTAAAGATATAATTTACTCACATGTTGCATACAAATTTTTTTTTCGTCTGCAATGGGAGCGTGAAAAAATGCTTTAGCGTTTCATTATTTCAATCCGCAGCGTTAAAAAAGTGCACTTTTTTCACACTTCCATTTATTAAAAAAGGCATACTTTAGAAACCCATTTTATTTAAAAAAAGAGTACTTTTTTAACAAACGTAAATAAAGATAATAACAATACTGATAACGATAAAATAAATTAATTACTAAACGGTAGGTAGGTTTGTTTATCATTCTTTTGAATAATGAAAGTTTTCGAAAATAATATCGATATTAATTTACAATTGTATTGTTGTAGAAATGTATACTTATTTTTTGAATGTTTCATCTACTTTATTGCACTCATCATTTTGTACAATTTCATAAAATGTCAATATAAAAATAAAATAAGTAATCAATTTCCAAAAACTGTTATTTCTACACTCTAAATAAGATCCTTAAAAGTTGAATAAATTCAGATAGGTTTGCCAGATTATAAGAAGTTCCTATACCGAGTGCCAATGAAAACCGGGCCAATCAAAATAATTGTTTTCTTTATATATTTGTAAACTAAGCTTAGGGGCTCACAAATAATTACACTTGGCACAATTGAATTCAAACAAAAACAATGAATAGCAGGTCTAGGTGGCGTAAATAATAGTCGATTCGGGCCAATGACGTTGCGTTTACAATAATTAATCATTTTTATTAAAACACAGTAATATTTGATAATTTTATTAAATGAAACTCTTGCAAACTTATAATTATTGAAGTTTACTATTTCTTAGTAATGGTATAATACCCCTTGATCCTACATATTTAATAATACTATCATAATTTATATTTGATTTATACTTGTTTGTTTTTTACCTTCCGTCACCTTTAGGTAAGGAAGGTATTGTCTGGTCAAAAAAATCGGTGGTGAGTTTTTGATGAATAGGCAGGTTTTAGGGTCCCTCGAATACGATTTTACTATTTTTACGATGTGTGGTGTGTGTGTGTGTGTGTGTGTGTGTGTGTGTGTGTGTGTGTGTGTGTGTGTGAGTGTGTGTGTGTGTGTGTGTGTGAGTGAGTGAGTGTGAGTGTGAGTGTGTGTGAGTGTGAGTGTGAGTGTGAGTGTGAGTGTGAGTGTGAGTGTGAGTGTGAGTGTGAGTGTGAGTGTGAGTGTGAGTGTGAGTGTGAGTGTGAGTGTGCGCGTGCGTGTGCGTGTGTGCGCGTGTGTATGTGTGTGTGTGTGTGACAAAATTTTCTAATGCGATAACTCTAATACTACAATTCCAAAAATTATAATTCTTTCGTATTCCTCTTTGTTATATCTATGTGAAGAGCTGATTAGATTTTGGTTAGAATTGATCAACCGGAAGTACCCTCATTTGAAGATGTTAACAGTTTTTATTGAAAAAACGATGTTAAATATCATTTTTTCACATTTAATGTTATTTTATGTGCCTGAGTGTCTGGTCGCGAATCTGGAGAACCGGGTTCGATCCCGACCGACGCCAAATATTTCCAATTTTAAATGGCACAAAATTGACCCCTGTGGTGCACTCTCCACGCCAGCAATGAGTGCCCGTGAGGTGACGTCTGGTAAGCGCCCGCACGGTACAAATATATCATCGTCATCATCATTACCGATATCTGCGTACAAAGCAGATTGGCACACCCAGCAATGGGTAATATGCCGTGATGATATATTTTTTTATTTTTAAAGAATATTTTATTGTCTACGATTTGAATGCATTTTATACTTCATATTAAATGGATATAGAGTTAAAAAATTATAAAGAAATTAAATATCATATATTAGCCAGCTACGTTATAAGTCTGGGAACAGCTGCTACATTAAGAAAATTCTAATTGAAAGGTGTCAGTGTCAAGTGCAGTTGACAATATGGTTGTGTTATAATTTTACTGGAAATATAGGACCTTTTGCTCTCTGTATGGAATTTGTATAAAATACGTACCTGCCTTAAGGTAATGTACAAGAAATTAAATCTTTTGCAAGGAAGTTTCCGTATGACATTTATACAAAATACATAGAACTGACGGAAGGTAATGTGCTGGTCACATCACATTTTTGTATTATAATAATGTATTTATTTGTTTTGAGGTCCTTTTTTTATATATATATAAATTTCAGAGTTACACGCAGTTTACATAAGTACATATATTTTATATGTAATTTACAATTTTACAGAGATATTTTTAGTGCCCTCTGATGGTGCAGAGTAGCTGGACTCATCTGAGTGTGTCGGTTTTTATTAAAAACTGAATCGTGTGGGATTCAGTCGCCTTCCCACACGCGCAACTTTATAGTGCCAGGCGACCCACTCTGACCGTAGTACCACAGACGATCGTTTGTTATATTATTTTTTATATAATATTATTTTTTATATAATATTATTTTTTATATAAGTATATACAGGTGTCTTGGAAATATGGGGACATGGCTTAACTACAGATTTCTGGGCCCAAAATAGAACAATTTAACAAACTTACCTATATCCAAAAATGTACCGTTTAGTAATTATTCTGTTTCAAAATTCTTCTAAAAAAATAATTTGGCTTATAATAACGAAGGGCTTTTTCGATTTGAATGCAATTTGGTATGGTAATCCATATGAATATAGTTCTTATTTTAAAATGGTATTTGTTATTGTTAATGAACCATTAGTGTATGAAAACTCGGATGTCACGACCAAGATTGGCCCATAACATTTTAATGGCAACGTCAATAACGTTAAATTGTTTTTCAAAAATATACATTCAATAATAAACTGTACTGTCTCTGTGTAGATTGTAATATCTGTAACGATTTGGAAAGAAAAAAAAATATGACTACGTAGTCCAGTCAAGTTATCCAATGTGCGTTGCAAAAGTCGGGTAGTTATTATTTTTGGACATGTTGAAAGGGCCAAGCCCAGTAATAAGATACCAATTTTGCAGAAACAAAAACTTTGTGCTACCAGAGATATAGGGGAAAAAGTTAAAAAAAAATCGGTCTTTTTTCGATTTTTTCTCAATTTCTATGTTTCTATGCATCGGGAGTAAAAGTTGTTACTATCAATATTGTAGAAGTCAAAATTAGCTACAACTTTTGAATTTACAATTTTTTCTATGGGCTATACCTTTTGAACTACAGATCAGTGAAAGTATCAGAATTTTTGGGAAATGGAAAAACATGCATATATCACAGAAATATCGATGTAGTCCGGATGTTAAGGCCGAAAATTAGTTTCCAATCTACATTTTGTAATGCAAGCAAGCCATTTGGTTCACATGGAAATGCCCCGCAGGCACGAGTTATTGCGGGTTGTATACCTCATTGGCGCAATTTTCTTAAAGTCGCAGTGGCGCGCAAACCATTGGATCTGCAGAGCTGATTTTATTTTTATATTAATTGTAATGATAAGGTCTTTTATCATAAAATGCAAAAAGAAGTTGGGTTACATATAACTTATCCATTTTTTTCTGAAACATAGCACTATGTGGTTTTTTGGAGAAAATTTTGGCTTCCTTGGCCGATTTGGCGAGAACGCTACGTCATACAGGAAAATAATCTTAATAAAAATTGTGACGCGTTCAAAGAACTATCGATACAGAGCTCACCGGCGTATCTGTGGCTATTAGAGGTCCTTCGACACGTAAGTTTCTAAAGGAATGTGTAAGTGCGCCGAACCGCCCTGCGCGAGAAAGACCATGGTACGTCAACTGGAGCAAGCAGTTTAGTTTGTATGTTGGTGGGACAATAATCTACCCATTAAGGAATGTAGCCACTCGGAAAGGAGATCCAATGGTTTACGCACCACAGCGACTTTAAGAAAAACATGCCAATGATTCAACTCGCAAAAAACGGAGCCTCCACGAACTTTCCAAGTGGTTACACTCCGTAATGGGTAGATTATTGTCCCACCAACAAAAAAACTAAACGGCTTGCTCCAATTGACGTAATGGTCTATCTCGCGCAGGGCGGCTCTACGTACTTACGCGTCCCTTTAAATAATTCTATCCAATTATTTTTTGATATAACGTAGCGTTCTCGAGATATCGGCCAAGAAATCCAAAATCTTCTCAAAAAAAACACAATGTGCTATGTTCAAGAAGAAAATGGATACGTTATATGCAACCCAACTTATTTTTCCTACAACCGTGCGTGAAAAGTACTTTTCACGCACTCATTACAGTGTGTAAAATGTCACTTTTCAAGCACTAGTGCGTGAAAAGTACTTTTCACGCACTAGTGCTTGAAAAGTAAATAAGCGTTGCTAGGCACCATTAAAATTCGGTTAATTTACCTGTCAAGTATATAATTAGGTAGTAAATAATAATGAAAGTAATAAAATTTATTAAAAAATATTAATATACACTGTAAATAAAATAAATCTAATATTTTTTTTAACAGATTGAGTACTAATTTAATTTTTAAGAACATTGACATTTTTTTGACATGTATTTTAACTTAACCTAATTTTTAAAATTAATATTAAATGTACAATTTGTACATTATAAAAGACTAATCATCGTCTGTCTGAGATTCTTCCAAGTGTTTAAGTTACATTTTGTACAGTGTTATGATAAAGAGTACTAACAGTATTTGAAGCTACTGGATGACTGTACACTCAGTATTATGAGAAACATCAATACCATTTCGGTTGTAGGAAAAATGTTGTATGCAACACGTGTGTAAAATAGTATTTTTTGTCTCGTGCTACTATTTCCGTAAAACATCGCACTCGGCCAAAAAAGTACTACTTTACACACTCGTTACATAAATAACTATTTTGCACTGTATGATAAAAGTTCTAATCATTATAATTAATATAAAAATAAAATCAGCTCTGTCGATCTAATGGCTTGCGCATCACTGCGGCTTTAAGAAAACCGCGCCAATGAGGTATACAACCCGCAATAACTCGTGCCTGCGAGTGATTTCCGGGTGGCTACATCTCTTAATCGCTAGGGCATGGTTCTAGTAACATATGAACCAAACGGTTTGCTTGCATGACAAAATGCGGGGTGTTTTGTCATTTCCCAAAAATTCTGCAAATTTCACTGCTCTGTAGTTTAGTTCAATAAGTATAGGCCATAGAAAAAAATTGTAAATACAAAAGTTGTAGCAAATTTTGTCTTCTACAATAGTTTTACACTCCGATGTATAGAAACAAAGAAATTGATAAAAACCGAAAAAAGGCCGAAAATTTCGAACTTTTTCCCCTATAACTCTGGTAGCACAGAGTTTTAGTTTCTGTAAAATCAGTTTCTTATGACTGGCCGTGGTCCTTAAAACATATCCAAAAATTATAAATACCTGACCTTTTGCAAGGATACCAGGTTCTAGTGTACATATTGACAGGACTAACACCGTGTAATTGTAAATATAAATTTTACCTAGCAGTCTATCCAAGTATCAAACAACTAATGTTTAATGACAGCAACAATTGTTTTTGAGTTGTCAATCTTTTAAAGTGGTTTAGGAGTATAAGATTACATTATTTAATCGTCTTATTATAATAATGGCAGTAAAATACTATTAGGCCGAATACATGGATATGTTACTAATTTTGAAATGACAAAATAAATTTTTGACAACCCGTAAGCATTTGTTAGTCAGTAAATAGTAATTTGTATCACTAGGCCATAAACTGAACATTTGCGAGACCGAGTTAATTTTTAGTGCCCTATTTTGACAGGCCGAGCTGAAAGCGAGGCTTGCAAATACGAGATCTCGCAAAATAGTTTCTGGGCGTGTGATACACAAGATTTTTTGTACCGACTTCTCCATAAATTCTTCGTATATTTCTCTACATTTTATTCTATGCTACATAACCTAAAAAAATTAACCTATCTTTTTATTGGTTTTGCATTGCAAGTTTAATTATAATTACTTACATTTGAGCTTAAAATGCGTAATTATTTTATATCTATTTAAAATATAACATACAAACATTAGTTATATATATTTTATATACTTTCGCACATTTTTAATGACAGATATGGCGGAAACTCAATTGTATTACGTGAAGTTAATTGTAGTCAAGGTTGTAGTTACAAAACAAACAAGTTCTAAAGTTGGAACTTATAATTAATCTATACGAGATGTCAGTAATGACAGCATATTATTATTTTTATGACAAAATTTAGTTATTTAAGTTACAACAATTAAAGATTTAGCCCTAAAATTTGTAAACATTTTGCTAATTCTTGTGTTGAAAATAATCTTAAATTGACATATCACCAGAACAGTAATGCCAACTCCTTTTGCAGGCCTAGGTCAACAACAGCGCATTTCTGGACGATTTTGAGTTCTGTAATACTAGTCAAAATGGACGGAGGTACGAAAAATTAGTTGTTTGACATTTGCATAGACTGCTAGATAAAATTTATTTTAAAAATTACACGGCGCTTTCAATTACATTTTCTTAAAAACAATTATTTTATTTTATTAATGTTGCCATTAAAAAGTTTTGGTCTAATTATGGTCGTGACACCCAAGTTTGATAAACTAGTGGTTCACTAACAATAAGAAATACCATATTAATAGATAAAAATACTGAATTTCACTCAAATCGAACAAAGCGTTTCGTTATTATAAGCAAAATTTTTTTAGAAGGAATTTGACGCAAAACGGTGCTCTTTTCCTATTTCCAAAACAAGCTGTACGTGTTATGCACCTAAGATTTTACTATTATCAAATTCAATTTTATTATCAGTCTCTCGGTATGGTGTTATGTTAATATTCTGATAGATTCGATAATTTACACTGATATTGATATTTTATTCTTTTTACATGATTTAAATATTTGCTTTTACTGAAATGTCAAAAGAGGAATAATTAATCTCAATTGATTTTAGATTTATGTATTATCGTTCCTGTCTTTGAGAATTCTTGTATCTCATTATTTTAATTTATGTTAAAAACCTCATTAAATGTTACAGAAGTTAAAACCACAAGGAAAAAGCGAATAAAATTTGTCACAAGTTAAACAAGTTAGAGGATGGTCTATTTAAATTGAAACAAGGTACAATTCATCAGTTATGTTTTTATTTGACGGTGAGCGCTAACGAGTCGCCGACTCTGTGTAAACGATGCTTTATATTCCGAGCCGGTGAAAGGTATCCGCATTTAAAAGTTCTTAATTTAGTGAAGTGAACGGAGCGTCTCTTGGGTGCCATTGCCTTGTTTTTATATAATTAGATATTTCAAAACAGCGTAGCTTAAGTAACATGATGCTGCACTCAGATAGGTTGGCACTACGTGTGGATATCTCCCAGCGACTTGTGTAATCTTCTTTAGCACTCGCTTCTTTACACACAAACTTATACTGTAATTTTGTTTGTAGTAACGCCGAGCAAGCAACCATGTGTAAGTATATGCTACGATAAATGTTTATCAAGGGAGAAGATTACGAAATATCCGTCTGTTCGTTTTCTGCAATTACTTTCCGTTTACGTTTTCAAAAACTAATTCTGTCAAATTTGTCGTTTAATATGAGCTTCGCAGTTTTAGAAACTAGAAAACGAGGATATTGTTTTTTATTTAAATGACTATTTCACTCATACATATATGAACCAATCCAAATTCAGGATTCTATCTAGTTACCAAGTTTCATTTCGACAAAACACCGTCACAAAAATTTTATCGCACCCTTTAAGCCAATAAGATGTCGTATTTTTACAAGTGAGTTTTGATAAGCGAAATTTTTTTGACGTTTTAGAAACATTGTTTACATATCTGTCAAAGTCTGTATATTTTCAGTGTTATCAATTTTTATTAAAAACGAGTCGATTCGGACAGGAATCTATTTGAAACGTTGGAAAAGCAAACTGAAAAATTTTCATATTGCTTTACTCGAACCCGTTGTCAGTTTATCTCGTGACATTGATCAAAAATCACTCGTTGACAACTCGTAATTTTTTTGTCAATGCCACTCAATAAATTGCTAGGCAACCGGCTCTCGTAACAATCTGAAAATTTTTCCGGCAAAAATTTACCACTTATGATATTATATATGAAAAAACGTTTCTGGGATTCAGCTACATTTAATACCTCAGTCTCGACAGTTTCGATCTTGTTCTGTTCTGTACTAAATATGTATGTTAATAAAATATTTAAATCACACATGTAAATAGTCTAGATTTATATAAAAATGATAAATGTTAAACATAATATTTAACAAAGTCGTAAGAAATGCAGGGTGGTGCCTAGAAACTTCCCTTTTTTGAATGTGAATAAAATAAAAGTATTGCTGATCAACAAAATTTATTTTCAGATAATGAAAATCATAATTTCAAGTTTTATAACATCTTGAAGATGGTGGCCACCGTTCTCTATGAACTGCTGCAACCAATTTCTGAAGCTTCTTTCTATTCGTTACAATATTCGAGCTAGCTTTTGCCGATTAAGATTATTCAGCTGAAGCAGAATTATGGGGCGGTGTATATAAACCTGTGCCTTCAGATATCACCATGAAAAAAAAGAACATATGGCGTTAGATCGGACGAGCGCGCCGCCCACGTGATGTCACCTCGAATCGAGATAAGTCGTTAGGGGAACATTGGCCTTACAACTGTAATGCGATATGATTTTTTATGGGCATATCTCAAAGCACAAGTTTACAAACACCGTCCTACAAACCTGTTTCAGTTGAAGAATCTTATTCAAAAATCGATTGCACCAGTGCATAGAGAACGGTGGCCACCACCTTCAAGATGTTTTGTTTAAAACTGCACAATTTAAAACCTGAAATTATATTCTTTCTTTATCCAAAAATAAATTTTGTCAACAATACTTTTTATTTTTTCGCCTTCAAACAAAAATGAGCCCGAATTCTGGAATGTGTAGAGAGAAGCTTCGGAAGTCGGTAGCATCGTTAGACAAAATGCTTTCAGATAAGTAACAGGTGATTATATAGAAAAAATATAAAAACAAAATGATGTTTAAATTATTGTTTCATTGCTAAAAGTACTACTATCGATTTATAATTACATATCATAATTATTATTTATAATATAACAATGACAAATTATAAATAGTGATTAATCCATTACCTTTAACTAAGCATAAACTACCAATTATTTCTCTCTTATCTGAGATTAATAAAGTCTGAAAAGTAGTGATTCATCAAGACAATATCTTGTCTTGGCTTGATTTTCAAGACAAGAAAATAAAAATTTCTTGTCTTGCTCATTTCTTGGCGACGTAATTCTTGTTTTGTTTCAAGAATTCTTGATATTTCTTGTTTCTTGGTATTTGAGGGGAATCCCCTTTTTCAATCGCTTTATTCAATCCGAACGCTCAAGTGTAGCGTTAGCGTCTGCGTCTGCCCTTGTCCCTTTTAGTTAAATAATCAAATAATGTTACTTTGATGTTGGTTGCGCATGCATTGTATTAATAGTTGTTGGTCATTGGTTATTTTTTTTGTATTATTTCGATATTCCGTTCTTTTTATTTAAAACAATGAGTGTTCAAAGAAAATAAATCAGATTCGGAATTGGTTTTATCCCAAAATAATATTTATCTGTCTCAAATATAATAAAAATATGATGTGGCCAGCACAGCACAATACCTCTCGTCATTTAATTTTAATCATACTTCACTTCACGTAAGAAAATAGCGTTGATTTAGATAGGGATATAAACTCTGCCCTTTGATTGGTCACAGTGCAAATCTAATATACTTTTATTAATAATCTCTCTCTTTTAATTTAATAGGTCCATTTGCACTAAAATCTAATGGCTTCTTTCCTCTTTTCATATTAGAATAAGGTAGAAATACATCGTTTCGAAATTTTCTGAATAATAGTATTTAAGTTGAGCGTTGAGAGGATCTAGGCACATAAAACATACAAATGCAAATTTGCAATATTAATTGTCAAGAAATCAAGATTTCTTGACAAGAAATCTTGATTCTTGATGATACTTTCTTGTCTTGTTTTGGGAAATAAAAAATACTTCTTGTCTTGGTCTTGTCTTGATTTCAAGACAAGATCAAGGCAAGATCAACAGTATATCCTCATTTTTGTGAAACACTACTGAAAAGTAATTAATTAAAAAAATTGTCAAAAAATGCTTTCCCGTGATTTTGCTATGCAAATAAATGAAAATGAGGCAAACATTTTACGTAACTGAAAAAACTATTTGTTCGTGGAGACTAATTAAATATTAATTTATTTTTACGAAATTCTGCAAACGGCAGAAAACCGCCAAGCAAAACTACGTTTGACAGCACTGTCAAATACTTCGGTTTAATCGTCATTCGAGTTGACGTCATTCGTTGCGCTATGTAACGCACACACTAACCATAGTCGCAATCAATGACGCACATTTCAATCAAAAACAAATTAGGTTAATTAGATTAGATACCCACGCCTGTATATTTTATGATGAATAAGTACAATAATGACCAATGCGTAAATTATATTGTTCATTTTATTAAAACTCAAAAGAAATAAAATGATTAGAAGCCGCTATAATATGAAAGACAACAGCATGTTTTTTTTTTTCATAATTTGCTTAATACGTGCAATATTTCATGCTTTGATTCTATAAAAAAAATCTATGCCATAGAAATGCAATATTGAAATTTTACCCCTATCGTGACCAGTTGTATTTCGGGAAAAATATCGTGATTTTAAACAGTTAATTTATTTTTACATATCGTTCAAACAATTCAAAATGTTGAAATTACTATTTCACAGATTTCCTTCAAAATTCCCCAAATAATTTTTCGGGGAAAATTCCTTTTGTACTTTTGAAATTAATATTAATTCATCATCAAAAATACATTTCATTAAAATAGCAATTTTATATTACATATACACATAATATATAAATATCATTAATATTCATTTCATTTCACTGAATTAATAGGTCAAACTTTTATTAACTATGTTTTCTATACTTTGAATAAGCTTGTACAAATAACACAAACATCAAAAGAATTCATGTTACGGTAGATAATAAAATAATAAATAACACGTTGTATTATAATTTATAATACCTACAACAAAAGTCAAGTCTGTGAGCTATAAAAGCTTGCTAGTACATGTAAAGTGACTCTATATTCAGTGGCCTTTAAAAGTTTGTAAGTAAAGTCAGCACAGCGTAGTGTTCCGGCCATAAATTAATTAATCTTGTGAGATGTTCAAGCATAATAACGAGATTAATTGGCGCCATGTCATGCATTAGTAGGCACATCTTCAATATTGTTCTTGCATAAAACCAGATATGACTGTTAAAGCCAATACACAAACTTTTATTTTTATTTTCAAAACTTTGATTATTTTCATTTCAATTTTAAAATGAAATTCGCTTGCAGCAGGTGTATGTATTCACAATTTTTGCCCAAAGTAAAGTTTGTAGTAACAAATATTTAAAAATTCATATTTTGTACTCTCCATTAAAACATCAAAGTGAATTCAAAGCTAATGGAAAATGAGCTAGGTATATTTAAAAAATGTATACAACCAGAATCTGAATACCTATTAATAGCATATTAGAACTGTATGATTCATAAAGTGTCAAAATACATATTAAAAAATGTAATGCAGTTATATATTTATAATCACTGTCTAAATAATATTTTTTTCTATTTTTACCTCCCGCTACCCTTGGTAAGGGAGGTATAGGGATCGTGCTAAAAACCGCATATCAAAATTTTGGTAAATGACAACGTTTTAAGGTCCCTAGAATCCAATTTTAACATTTTCACGATAATGTCTGTGTATATATGTGTGTGTGTGGATTCTCCACTCTAACTCAAATACTATCGTTCAGAAAATTTTGAAACCTTGTTTTTCGAACTTTTTGTAATGGAAAGAGCCCATTAGATTTTGGTGAAAATCGGATAACGGGAAATGGCACAATACTAGAAGCTCAAAATAGTTTATTCGAAAAATACCTTTAAATGTTACTTTTTCCAGATTAATGTTATTATAAAAATAAAGATTATTAAATTTTCTATAGATTTATACTTTTTCTATATATTTTATGGATAAATTTATAAAATTATCTATAATTTAAATCCCAGAGCCTACGCTTAAAACAAACAAAACGCAGTTATTAAAATGTATGTAACTGACAGATTAATGTCACTATCAAAGAACTAATCATTTCAAAATAATATTAGTAACGTTTTAAAAAGAAAAAAGTAAATAGAACAATAGAAAATACAGTTTCCAGCATAAGTAAATATGGGTATGTATTAAGGTTAATAAAAATTAACGATTTACAAAAATGTTTAAGTTAATCCTCATTTTTGGATTAGTGAATTCTATTCTATCCCGGTATTTCAAATGTAATCATTTTATTATAGCTCCGGTGACTCAATGGTTAGAGCAACGCCTCATGTCATGAGTGCCGTCGGGGCTCTGGGATCGAATCCCACTAAAGCATGGATGTGTGTGCATGTGAACCCACTCTGTAATTGGGATTTAATCCTGTTGAGGGGTTTAAAAAAAGGTAGTTACTTGGATTAGATTAGACTATATTTTAAGAAATAAACTGTCAAAATTCGCGAATCCAAAAATAAGGATCAACTTAATCTTTTTTGTAACTCGGGCTGTAAATGGCGGGAGGTATTGTGTTGGCCACACCAGATTTTTTAAATACTGGTTTCTATGTATTATTCCTCCGAATTTATATTAGACCAAAATGCTTGAACAAAAGTTATAGAATATATAAAATTATACATTTAGATCAAGATTAATAATTAAGTTCTATAACTGCAGAAATTAGATATGATTATTTACAAAATTTCTATTTAATATGTAGTGAAAACAAAAAAATATGTAGCTTACTACTATTCATTTGAAAGAGGAAAGGTTTGTTATAGCTATTAACATACCTAGGAATGTTATGTATATCATAACTGCCGCAGATGTCGGTTTGAAATCCGAGCTCGTAGAGTGAGGGTTTTAAGACATCTAAGGCTTGTTATGATTCATAACATTCGTGGTTTTTTCAATAAATTATCGGTTTCAGAAAATTAAGACAATATTAATAAATATGATTTTTTGAAATTCTCTCGTTGTCGTTGATGCGACTTTCACAATGCTATGCATAACAGAACAATTTTTTTTATATATTTCAATATGACAAATATTCAAATTATGTGCTTTATTCCTCATGTTTATTATTTTAGAATAAAATTAACCGTATTTAGAACGATACACTAACATCTGTATGTACTAATGAAGAGCATTATACTTTCATTTTATTTTATTTTCATTTTGAAGACCGTTGGTGACAAGTCAGTATGGTAATAATATTACCATACAGATACAGTTATTACTTAGTTACCAGCTTACTTTTGTACATGTAAACAATGGATTAATATCCTGAAACTGGTAAATAAAATTATAATTCACAGTAAAATTTTTGAAAGATAATCGATGAAGGTCATCTGTAGGAATTAACAAATTGGCATACATTTATCTCTCTCATTTGCAAAGACTACAAGCGTGTGCGATAAGGATGGATATAACATGCTCATCTTTCACAAATTCATAATGTTACGGCTAAGTTAGAACATTCCATTTTAAAACGATGTTCATTATTGAGAATACTTTCGCTGTAACGTAAGTTTATTTATTAATTCAGATATATTACCTTGATTCAGCCGTTCAAATAACATTATTTTCTGTCAGTGTCACTGACACTGGCACTGTACCAGTATCTTATTTATCACATAGTTGGTAACTAACCTAACCTATGTTTTTACTGTAATATATATTTTTATAATAAAATAACAGTAGTATCTTACGTACCCTCATGAAAACTAACGACACTACTGAATTTGACAGAATGGGCGGAGCTAAAATCTTAATTCATACAATTCGTAGATGACCTTAAAAGGATATAATTTACTGTAGAAAAATTATTAATTTCGTAATAGAAACAAAATTAAAACTTCAAAAAATTTCACACGTCTGAGTATAATCAAAATCTATCCGTCCAAGTTTTTTGATTTATTTATGTAATTCCAAATTTAAAAATATAAAATAATTCTGTTTAAATATTGGTATGAAAGTTGTGACGATGGCGTCTCTGCGGCATAGGAAGAAAGAACCGAAATGCATTACCATTTAAATCTGTTAACCTTCGTTGTAGATGTCACTTGTTATTAATGAAGAATACTTCAGTAATGTCAGCGTCATTAATAAGTAGGCAAATATATAAAAAAAATGAATTGCTTTTAAAATACATCAATATGAATTAAAAAAAATTATGACCGCAGTTTAAAATTTAAAAATTTCACGCGTATAATCACAATTCTATTTAGGCCCACTTTTACAATTGATGCGGATAAAGTATGGTATAGCTCCATCTGAGGTATAACTTTATCTTAGCAACTATACCTTCGATAAACAAGACTGAACAAGACTGTCTTTTGCAATGCATTTTTATCTATCAGATAGTTGAACCAGGAATTACGTTGTTGCTATAGGTTGGTATTGACACAATAAAATTATCTTCTTAGACTATTTTTCTTCAATATTGTTATTATATGATATAAATATTATTTTTGATGCTCACAGTGATGATGAAATATTTTGACATTTGTCAAACGTATGAATTTCAAGACATCGTTGGTGTTTACGTGGTAACCATAAGAACCAGAGGGATAAGGTTATCCGAGTTTTATACGACCGATTTCCATGGGATAAGAAATACTGGTGTTTATTCTATCTGGTTTTTATCCGAGGTTTGTAAAATACAATTTCCAATATTATATCTGGTATAGCGTTATATGAGGTTTATCGAATAATTGTAAAAGTGGCCCTAAGATCAATATATTAACCGTTAATAAATATAAGTATCTTTTAATATCAATAATGTTGAGATATTAAAAATAAACTACAGTTCCTTACACTAGTTGGTAAATCTATCTATAGGGGTTGTATTCAGCTGTCACCGTTATGTTTCCTAAGCCGCAGTTTTTTTAACACTGCCGTACTGCCTGTTAGGGTACGTGCAGCTTAACATAGCGCTTCGCATGTTGCATAGTACTAGGTGAAACACTGCGCGAAGCGCTTATGTAAACGTGTTCACACCGAATGTAAAGCGCTAAAATGATTTTGACAAAGTAAAGTCACAAGCTATTGTTTTTTGAAAATTATAAATTAAAAAGCAGATATATTTTATGAGTATCTGCACAGCTAGTTTCTGTAAGTAATAAATTTACATTTTTGTGACCAAAATGTTGTGGATTTCATAGGGCTTTCTTTGAAAACACTGCATTTATATGTTCTTCCATTACAAGAAACTAGGAAAAATTGAAAATTGCAATAATTTCACTTGAGACACAGTTTTAGCTATGCAACTAAAGGCCCACTTTTACAATTTATGGATAAACTATGGTATAGCTACCGGAGGTATAACTTTATTCTAGCAACTAGGTATACCTTCGATAAACAAGACTGTCTTTTACAATGCATTTTTTTTTCTATCAGATAGTTATACCAGGAATTACGTTAACAGGCTTATTCTGTAAAAATATCGTTATATAACAACTATCGTTGTTTATAAATGTAACGATGTGATCTTTAACGACATTTTGTAAAACTCGTATTCACTAAGTAATATCGTTATATACGTCCTCATACCGTTTGTCACAACGACTTTAGCCAATTTTTTTTAGAAAATTAGTAGCTATTATTGAAAATTAAATTGTCAGCTACAATATCCCGAGGACATTGATAATTACGACAGCTACCGAAACCGCCCAACGCCGAAGGCGGAGGGGTGTTACCTAAAAGCAACGTGCTTGACGAAGTTGTGATAACATTATAAGTATTTATCAATGATCGAGGGGTATGCAGTGAGATTTTTTTTGCATATTTAATTAAATTTACGTAGAATTTGTATTTAGCAGAATTTTTATAATTATAAAATCATCCAATAGATGTCAATAGTAGCTTTGAATATGTTCAGCGTCAAGTGTGTAACAATAATAAGATTGACATTGACTCGAGAAGACAAAACACGTCCAGTTATATTATACAAACGTTTAATAGTAATAATTTTATTAATTGAATCGTTATTTTCACTGCCATACCGTGAAAATGACATTTTCAAATTAAAACAATCTTTAACTATCTGTCAAAAAGTGTTTGTTACTTAGCAACTTAGTGACATAAGTGATAATTGTCTTAGGATAATTATCAGTGTAAGTTTGTTGTGATTGGTTACTTTCGCACACGTGATCAGAAATACAGGCATTCAATTGGATATTTTTTAACCAAAAAATTTTCAGTGTAAGTTTGTTTTGATTGGTTATGTTCGCACACGTGATCACAAATACAGGGATTCAATTGGATAATTTTTTAACCAAAAAATTTTCATTGTAATGTCATTTTGTACAAAAATATCAACATTATTATTTTAATTATTATTTCTTTATTGAGTAAAGAATATTTGTAAAAAACGATTATCAAATGGATTAATATTATCCCATAAAACACTTTCACGACCACAAACATTTCTTCTATAATGTAATTATATATTTTTCATTTTTTCCTGCACAAATATAAATAATAAATTAATTAACCCTTCCATTTTCTAACATTTGACATTAACGAACTGAATAACGACAAGTGAATACTTATCGTTCACGAACTACTTAAAATAACAACAATACGATTTCAATATAACGACAATGGTTTTACAGAATACGCTTTTTGAAAATTATCGTTATTTAACAACTTTTTCTTTATAACGATACGTTATGGTATAACGACATTCTTACAGAATAAGCCAGTAAATGTTTTGTCGGTTCCGGTGGCTCAATTTAGAGCAACGGCTCTTAGTCATATCATAAGTATGCTAGGGGTACTGGTTTCGAATCCCACTAAGGCATGGGTGTTTGTATTTATGTGTAAACCTCTCTGTAATTGGGATATAATCCTGTTGAGAGGCTTTTAAAGAAAAAAAATCACTTTAAATTGTATTGACACAACAAAATTATCTGTTTGTCAGACTATTTTTCTTCAATACAGTTATTATTTCTTTACAATGTTAGATGATACAAACGATATTTTTGATTCTGAGAGTGATGATGAAATACTTGACATCTGTCAAACGTATGAATAACAACACATAATTTGTATTTACGTGGTAACCATAAGGATAAAGTTATCCGACGTTTATATGACCGATTTCCATGAGATAAGAAATACTTGTGTTTATTCTGTCTGAGGTTTATGTAAAACACAATTTCCAATTTTATACCTGGTAGAGCGTTATACGAAGTTTATCGAATGATTGTAAAAGTGGCCCTAAATGTTAAAACCCAACACTGCTCGTTAATGAGCACTCTGCATGTCATACTGCTAGGCACTTCGCATCGCATAGATGGCCAATTTATACACTACTCCGTAAAGCAATAGATTGATTAATAACGCCAACCAGCTTAGCTCTATGCAGCATGAAAAAGCGCTAAGTACGTGCCCTTAGATTTCAGCCAGTGCTATATATGTAGGTGTATTTATTTATTAACGACAAGTAACTCATTGTCGGTCGGCAGAAACATGCGAACATGGTTCCGGTGATGTCACGACACTCTAAAAGCCACCGTGCTGGCAGCCGAGAAATACATATTCGAAAATAAAAATGACATCATGGCATAAATATGAATTCTTAATTTTTGTTTATAATAATATTTTAAAAACTACTTGATAGTTGTATGAATAGCTGCTTACCTTGAATGACACCTGCCACTATGAGATGAATAAAAACATGCATCCAACACTCCAGCATTTTGGTCTCTAGTACACCGCATTCTAGCACTATCACACAACGAATAAACGCGCACTTCCAGAATGTTGCCTTAAAACCATCATATGCAGACTCATATTTAAAAATAGAATTGCACTGGGCAGATTAACCTTAATAGGACGCCGTTTTATCTGAAAGTCCTGCGCATATCTCACAGAGTCAGAGTCACGTCGTCTGGCTCGAGATCGCCTCCGTTAATTCTTGCGCGCTTAACATCACTTTCCAGACACATAAAGTCGTCTTTTTCTGTAGATATAAACCATCCACGGTGAAAGAAACCAATTTTATGGTCCTTGATGTTGGTTTTTGCCTTTTCTTCCTCTTTGATGCTAATATTTTCTTCCGTCTGTCCGGATCTCCTGGAAAAAAGTATAAATTAGCTTTTATTTTATCTGGGCAACGTCTCTGCTTCAAGTGTTTCGCCACATGAAGTGAGATATTTCATGGAAGCGTCGGGATGTCGCATACTCATTTGTCTACATTCATTTCTAACAAACATTTACCATCTGAATTAATCGCGAGATAACTCAATATTCCGGAGCGGATTTCATAAATCCTAACTGTCGCATTTTGGGTGCTACGCGTGTTCTTTGCGTAATTATTTTAGCGTTAGCTTTACGTTCATATATCATCATTTGCTATGCAAAATTTCGGTACGAAATTTATTCTATTATTGTGATTCCTTACTCCACAATTCATTTATAATACCGCAGGTTTAAAGGATCAAATTTGCTGAATTATTGTTTTGAAATTTAAATAATTGAAAAATATGATAAATTGACAGAAATCGTGAATGAATCTTTAAAAGGAGCTTATAATTAAATAACTCTAAATGATAGGAACTCATATAATTTACTAAAAAGATGCGAATTAAAATAAACATCATTAAATATACACATTTTACATCAAATAAGTATAAATCGTAGTATCAATTATGATTCTCCAGGTATTAATCATTATCGTTTACTTATAATTAAGAATCAAATAAATAAGGATAATTTGTAATTTATTTGAAGATCACTTATGAACTTTTTAAAGATTTTATTATTAAGGGCATTGTATTCACCTGTACTAAAATATGAAGCGAAAATTCAAATAAATTTTTCTTGTACTCAGAGCTGAGAAATACTTGCAAGAAAAGTACTTTATTACGCTTGCAAGTATTTTCAGTACTTCAAGTACTGTACTTGAAGTACCTACTTACTATTTATAGTAATTTGTACTTGACAAAGTAACTCTATTCACATGTACTTGGTACTTAATACTTGGAAAAATACATAAAGTACAATGAAAAGTACTTGAAGTATTTTTAAATACTTGAAGTATTTTAAATGTACTTGAATTACTTTAAATGTACTTCAAGTGCGATGAATAATTTAAAAGTTTACAATGTTATGAGAATTGTTTGTCTGTCACTGTTTCTTTTGCAGTGGTGTGGTGTTATTCCTGTAGTACATAATTATATGAATTTCATTAATAAATATATTGTTAGCGATAATATAAAAGTAAAGATATATATGCAATTTTTTTGGCATTAATAAATTAATTTTAATATGCATACTGCATATAAAAAAAAATGTTTATATTACCTAACTACAGTGCTGGGACTTTGACCTAATCGCCTGGCGATCGTAAAAATGACGTCATTCTAACATCTTGGTACAGCTTCTCGTATCGCTTTTCGATTATATGACGCAAATTTTATGACATGCGATCGCTAGGTGATACGGCAGTCCCAGTGCGAAACTCTTATTTTAAATAACCCAATAAATATCGCATACTGAAAATTTTGTCAATAATCACCTTTTAAGGTTCATATAATCAGAAAATATCGATTTACAAGTACGTGGTACTTTAGAAACTAAAAAGTACAACATTATAAGATACTTGCTACTTTTTCTTCAAGTATTACTTTCCGGCACTTTGCCCAGCTCTGTCTGTACTAGAACTTTTAACATTTTAAAAAATTCAACATTTGTCAAGCATATTTCTGATATGAAACTATGCATTTACAAAAAGTAATTATTGAAATCTATTAATAATGGATCAATTACTAATAAATTTCAATAATATTATTTTTAAATGCTGGTTCATATAGTATGTTTGTCTAATCTTGATTTTTTAAAACTTTAATAATTTTAGTACAAGAACAATTTATTTGAATTTTTGGATAATATTTTAGTAGGTACAGGTGTACACAATGCTCTTAATAACATAAATAATGAAAGAATGCAAGAGTATTATGTTTCATTAATTTTCGTTTATGAAGAACTTTATTTTCACCTTTCGAAATATTTTAATATAAGGAGAATTTTGTTATTATTAAATTTTATATAGGATTACTTGACAATAAGTTACCCGAGTCAGTAATTTTCATAAATAAAAGTTTTATTAAATACCTATTTTAAAATGTTATTTTTATACTTTAAACGGTGTAGTCTCCGACTAATTAATAAGATGAAGATTATATTGTTTTGCAAATAATATCATTCATTATTCAATATTAACAAAAGGCTACTATTTATTAGATCAATAAAATTGTAATTTAATCTAATCTAACCTAATTTAATAATCTGTACTAACCTAACGATATAACTAAACCTAACCTAATCTAACCAGGACATGGTATTCATAATATTATTCATCATTTATTTTGAAATATACTGATCATTAATTTTAAAATACTTTTGAACTAATTATAACCTTTAATAAAGGTGTAGTACTTTAATTCAGTAGATATAGCACATTACATGTTATAGTTGGACTGGACACTTGGACCAGGTATACGGGTAAATAAAGTTTAAGTTAAAGTTTAGTTAATTGTTGAATTCTTAAATTTTAACAATTTATCAATGTCTGAGGATATTTGACTCATGTCTGTGTATTTCGTTCATACTGTGAAGCTGCAAAAATAGCACACATACGAGTATAAACAACTCAATTTCTTTAACCATCAGTCTGAGAAATACACATAAAACCACCATTGTCTACAGAAAAAAGTCACGTGTCTGTTTATCTGTTATACTTCAACTCTAATTTATCGACCCGCGTGTGAAATCCGTATAAAATGTTAAAATACTGAGTATTTGATAACTTTTTATTAGTTGTTTACCAGTCACCCATTTGTGAAATGTTGGTTGCGTAGCTATACTCTTATTACGTTAAAATTATGTTCATAGGTTGTAGTGTTGATTTTAGAATCTATACACCATATTACTATCTGAATGCGCATGCGCAGAATGCACCAATCATACGCTTGGGAGTACAGCTGAAATGAAACCTATGGCCGTGTTCAGCCCGGCAAGGCGCTGGTAGCGCTTAGCACCGAAGTTTGCCAAATACAGTTGCTGGACCAATCACATTCGTCCATTCAATGCGCTCGGAAAACTTCGGCACTCAGCGCTGCCAGCGCTGTGCCGTACTGAACGGGGCCATTGTTATCTTATGGAAAATATTGTATTTTTAAAGCAAAATATTATTTTATGTAGACGTAAATGAACGATAATTTTTTCTTACAAGTTTCACTTCATGTTTAACTACTGTATTCTGCCCTTATAATATATAAATAAACAATAAAATAAACATTAAAATTTTAAGCGCCTATTTGCTCTTCAGTCACTGACAGATAACCTCAAACTAATCTAGCAAAATAACACAGAAACTAATAACTAAAGTATATTGCCCCTATTTCAAATTTTAATATACAAAATGGTAAAATTTCAGTTCAGGTTCCCGTGGAACCACTGCTGAATAATAATCAATTAGAAACATAAAACTAGTTGTGACTTTAGTCATCCAATTTGTAGTTCGAAAACAAACTAGAGAAATTCTAGCCACAGAAAACAGAGGAAAAAGAGAAGTTTATACGGGTAATGTAACCGCAACCAACAGCATAATAAACGTAACAAAATAAATAAAATTTGATGGTTGGAAAAGTTTATGGAACAACTGAAAGTTGAGTGTAATAAGGCATTTTACACAGTAATTACACTTTCGCATTATCATTTATAATGGCATTATGTTTAAGCCGGATAATACTTAAGGCAAGCAGTTTATTCCAGACTCAGGGCATTCTAGTAACAAATGCATTTATGCAAATGTTCAGTGTAACACAGTGTCCTCACGTGCTTTGATGAAATAATGCAAAGCGTTGTGTGTTATGCATATACCGTACACTGTCGACTAGAGCCTAGCAACTGCCTAATATATTCATTACAGACCTCTTTTTGCACTTTGTAAAATTGTCTCCGTTCGTTTTCAACGTCAACTTACGTGCCAGCGCCTTTCTTTCACTCAGCATACTTACTTGTATTTATAATGAAACGGAAATGTACCCTTCAAATAAATTATGAAACGCTAAACGAGTTATAATTTAATAGTTCTATGCAAAAAAGACGAACAAACATATAAACGTCCAGATGCATAAAGTTTATAAAAATAATAATCATCACTTTGTTAACCTCAACAACGCCTATATGCCAATGTGTTTTTGATATTATATAGCCATGGTTACAACGCTCGCGTTCACCCGGGATAACGCTGTTTGTTAGCTATAGTGCATACTGAACGGTGTATATACCTATTTCTTTGTTTTTTGAACTTTTAGAACGCATTTGCAGGAAACTGAAAAAAGAACATTTATTGGTTAACGGCATGGGTATATACCATCTGGATTTTAAGGTGCCCTAGCGTATAACCTCTTTTTACCTTCCGTCACCTTTAGGTAAGGAAGGTATTGTCTTTGGTCAAAAAATTCGATGATGAGTTTTTAATCAATAAGCACGTTTTAGGGTCCCTAGAATACGAATTTACTATTTTTACGATGATGTCTGTATGTGTGTGTGTGTGTGTGTGGATGTGTGTGTGGATGTGTGTGTGTGCGTAACAAAATTTTCGTCTGCGATAACTCTAATACTACAGTTACAAAAATTATAATTTTTTCGTGTACTTCTTCGTTACATCCATATGAAGAGCTGATTAGATTTTGGTTACAATTGGTCAACCGGAAGTACCATCATTTGAAGATTTTAGCAGTTTTTCTTGGAAAAACTATGTTAAATATAATTTTTTCACTTTTGATGTTATTATAAATATTAAAGTATATTTTATTCTCTGTACGATTTGACTGCATTTTATACTTAATATTAAATGGATATAGAGTTAAAAAATTATAAAGAAATTAAATTTCATAAAGTAGCCATAGCTATGAAAACAGCTACTATATTAAGAAAATTCTGATTGAAAGATGTCAGTGTCAAGTGAAATTGACATACAGACCTATTCTGTAACAAAGTGGTTAATTTTTAACAACTGGTTAAAAAAATTATCCAATGGAGATTTATATGACAATTAAAAATCGAATTTTTTGTTATATATCAACATACGTGATTGGTGAAATTTGTTAACCAGTTGTTAAAAATTAACCACTGAGTTACAGAATAGGCCCGATAGTGTGTTTGTCTTACAATTTTTACTGGAAATATAGGATCTTTTGCTTTCTGTATGGAATTTGTATAAAATACATACAACTGCTTTAAGGTAATGTACAAGAAATAATAATAATAATAATAATAAATCTTTTATTTCTGCAGATACATTACACTCTATATAGAAAACGTCACAAAATAATAATTTTCTGTATGAAATTTGCATAAAATACATGCAACTGCGGGAAGGTAATGTACAAGAAATAGAATATTTAATTTAGCAAGGAACTTTCCGTATGAAATTTGTACAAAATACATAGAACTGACGGAAGGTAATGTGCTGGCCACATCAGATTTTTTTTTAAATATTTGAGACAAAAGTTTTAATTATTAAATTAAATAATTAAAATTTTATGCAACAATTAAAACTAACTTTTTTTAGAAATTATATTTAAATTATCTTCTTGTTTATGAAATGTCTTTAGATTTAGATTCTTTTAATTCAGGATGAGTCTTTGAAACGACCGTCTTCGATATCTCCCTTGTCGTTAGAAATACAGCATAAATGTATTAACAGAATTTATTCGTCTACTCCAGAAGCATAACCTAAAATTATTTTCACAAATACAGGGTATTGCATTACGGCTCGGCGAGAATTGTTATTAATAGTTGTTCTTGCGAAAAGTTCATATAAAAAAATTATTATTACCTAATCGCACTAATATTAATAATAATAAGTTTTATTTATTAGCGAATGCAAACTACTGTCCATTTTTGCAATTGTTTCTTATTAAAACACAATTTCCATAGTATACTAGATTAAATTTAAACTAATTTAGAGAAAAATGGTGAAAAACTCCGAAATTATTGGTTTTAGGCATATTAAACCCCTAATAACATATGAACATAATACAAAAGGAAAATAACAAATTATATTCATTTGAAATTGAGTAGATTTTATTCGCTTTATTTAACACTATGTATAATGGCACTTAAAAAAATTATATGAGAACATAGAGTATACAGAAAAAAAAAACTTTAGTACGCTTTTATAAAGCATACGTGTATTAGGTCTTTTTAGAGAAAAAACGGAATAACTTAGCAACGCCGAGGAAAACTAAAACAAAATATGTGCGTACAGGTGAATAAAATACAATTCAGAATGTATGAAAACGTAGAATGTTGCATTTAAAAAAAAACAATCCTCTTTGAGTTGACGAATAAATTCTGTTAATAAATTCATGCTGTATTTCTAACGACAAGGGATCTCCCTTGTCGTTAGAAGACGGTCATTTCAAATACTCACCCTGTATAGAAGCCGTATACCTTGTTTTCACTATATTCTCAGCGTATACCCTCTGCTAATTTTACGACTACTGCACTGGTTGACCGAAAAAGATGTAAGTATATACCGAAACATCGGTTCTGTAATAATAAATGAGGCGTATGTTGTTTGACTGAGATTTCCACCTAATATACGTGGTCTGTTAGAAAAATATCCAACCTTATTTTCTTTTGCGAAAACCGGATGGATCTGAATCAAGCGCGCTTGCATGAGCCGACCTTGAACCTTCGTGCGCATGCGTCAATTTATTCCCGCCTGTCGATAGCGTCTGTTGCTGGCAAGCAGCATGTGAGCTAGATAGTGTGTAGTGCTCTCGTCGGTTTTTCATTGCAAGGAAAATGATGGAACGACTGGAGCAAAGCTGTTGCATCAAATTTTGCCTGAAACTGGGCGACAGCCATGTGGAAACCATTCGGAAGTTTCGTCGGAAGATTCAGACGGCTTTCGGTGACGGTGCTATGGGCATTACACAGATTAGGCCGGCCAAATGCGCTGTAATGTCAAAGTGATGCTGACTGCTTTCTTTGACTCCTGCGGTGTGGTACACCACGAGTACGCACCACAGAGTCAAACAATCATCAAAGAGTACTACAGGGATGTCCTCCGTTGCCTACGTGAGGCTGTGCGGCGCAAGAGACTGTTGTGGTCAACAGGAAATTGGCGCTTTCATCATGGCAATGCTCCAGCACACTCCTTGCACTTGATTCAGACTTTTTTGGCGAAGAACAAGGCTCCTTACTCTCATGATATGGCCCTATGCGACTTCTGGCTGTTCCCCTACTCAAGAGGCCATTGAAAGGAACGCGATTTCAGACAAGAGAGGACACTATGGCTGAAACGACAGCCGCGCTAAATTCCATTCCGAAAGAGGCTTTCTCGGTATGCTTCCGACAATGGCGGTACCGCTGGGAGAAGTATGTGGAGTCTCAAGGAGACTACTTTGAAGGTGATTAGGTTTCTAACGCTCAAGGTATGCCAATTTTTCCCCGGCCAAAGGTCGGCTACTTTTCTAACAGACCTCGTATATGTACATATGTTAAATATCAGAAGCAACTGCCTAATATCTAATATTTTCATTATAAACCGGTTTTTGCACTTAGTAAAATGGGCCCGTCCAACTTTTTTTGAATTTTTTATATGTTGCGAAGAATTTAAAAATAGAAATTCCGTATTATTTGTTTTCTTGAAATTATGCTTAATAACGCCTAAAATAATTATTAAAGTTACGGCGCGAAAGTTTTGACGTCAGCGTCACTCCGTCATAAGTAGAGAGAACCGACATACGTTACCATTAATAATGGTAATATAATATACAATAAATGTTGCAAGAATAAAAATACGTATACATTACAAACTGTGATCAAAAATCTTTAGAGCTAATGGTAATAAATAAACGAGATAGGTAGTTATTATACCATTAAAAAAAATATATTTGTTTGATTTACTTACATGAGTAGGTATAGGAATAGTGTTAAACGATAATTTATGAAAAACTTCCAAAGTACATATTATACATAAAAAAATCAGGTAAATAAAATTAATAATTTTTGTTCGTTTTCATAATCAAGTTAATCATTCGCTTTAATTAAATTAATGTGACTTTAAGACTTTCTTTAATATAATATTGAAGGTTATTACACTCACCAAGAGCCAATATTATAATTACAATAGTATTTAAACTATTTTCTATTTATAATTAAATACAACAATGACAGTTTTAATTAATAATCAGAGCAGAGTTCATAATAAAAAGTAATCCAACATTTACATTCCTATTTACTAAATGATTACAACAATGACAAGTATGAGATTACAATAGTTAAAGCATAAATTATAATATAAATTTATATAATGAGTAAATTCTCTTTTGATCTTAATAAAAAATTACTTTGATATATTAAATATGTGTATGTTAGAATATGTGTAAAGCCAATAGCGAATTTATGAGCAAAATATGCATGGTTCACTGTATAATGACATTTTCACAGGGAAACTGGACGACTGTAATGACGCTGACGTCACAACATGGCGATCATTTTACGCAAAAGACTTTAATTACATTATTATAGGTATAAAAAAAAAATATATAGCAATTTTTATTCCGTTTTCATTTATTTATATTCAATATTTATATGCGACATGTAATTTCTAAAAAGTCGAAGACTTGGACGGGCTCATTGTCTCCAATTTCAAAATCACTTACGTGATTGTGCTTCTCTTTCACTCAGAATGTTTATTGTATTTTTAATGAAACAGAAATGTACTCTTCAAATAAATTTGAATCGCAAAACTCTCGTTTCCAAATGAATATATTTGTGTAGGTAATTAACAAACGAAAGTCAAATTCTGGAAACATTACAACTGCGATGGAATTATAATTTATGTCTAGCAGCATATTTTCACTTTTAACATGGATTACAAAAGATTAAAAATAACCTTAAGTTAAAAGTTTAAATCAGATGAGAAGCTTTCATAAAGCTCTTAAACCTGATATAATGTTACATCTGCAATTATTTAAAACTTCTGAATTAAATTAAAAAACTTTGCTAGTTTCATTAGATTGCGCTGAGATGTTACGTAGGTATGTACGATATTAAACGCTAAAACTTAACGTGGATGTTCGTGCCTAAGTAACTTTTATTTCACATACTTTTATGTAATAAATCTTTTCAAGAAAAACGAATAGATATTAGATGCAACGAGATGGGAAAGTCATTTCATTAGTTCTTTACAAGTTCCAAGCTTTCTTATCTATAGCCAAGCAGACAAAGCTTTCTAACTTACAATCAGATAATAACGGTTTAAGTTACAAGAAGATATGAAAAGGAAAAATTTAAAAACTTGTAAGATGAATACTTTCAATTTTATATATGTACAATTATTTTTATACTCACAACTTCTAAAGTGACCTATTACGCATGATGCCAAATTTGCGGTGTAGGTAACCAAGAAAATTTGTAATAAGCAATGGTTTTCTACAACAATATAGTCTTAAAAAAACCGAATCCTGTTTGAAACTCCTAACTGCGAAGTACATTGAGATATCAATTTTTAAAATTTATCTCCTGCATACAAATGGTTGAAAAGTATTCCTTACAAATTTCAAACATCTATTTAGAAAAACAAGTGAATAGAGATTTTCTAAATATGATATTCAAGTCTACTATTATACGTTGATAATTTTATAAACAGCTTATAAAATGAAGTACGCTATTATAGAAACAAATGTAACCGTCAGTTACATTTCGAGTTAGATGTAAGATTGTCATACATTTACTCTAAATTTGGCCAATTATCTCGAGATTTCTTATAATAATTGTACTTTTCTTAAGTCAATCTGACTTATGCTGCAATTCTGAACAAATCTGTATGTCTTACAGATCTGTAAATCTGTAAATAATGAACAAAATCGCAACGAAAGCTGCCACCGCTGAATAATTTTATATTTACAAACAAAAATAGATGCGTTTTTGTCAGTTTTTTTCAGATTTACAGATCTGTAAGACTTACAGATTTGTTCAGAATTGCAGCTTTAGAGAATATTGCAACATTTTATCAAGAAAAAAATTGGGAATGTATTTCTAGGGAAGAGACGACTACTTTTTAACATAAATCGTACTGTTAGGTGATTGATAGAAAGATAGAAGTTTTATACTAATTTGATTAAAATATGGCTATTATAAGAGTGTCATGAATGAAAAAAACGAATGCATATTAATTTTTTTTACACAATATTAGAATACAATGAAATAAATAAGGGAATATTTAGTTTGCGTTGACATTTGTGATCAATTACAAGAAACTAAACATTTACTTCTTTCGATCAGGGCACTCTAAATTCAGAATTAAATTCTCTAACGAACGAGCAAATAAAAATATATTTTCTCATTTAAAATAAAAAAGTTAGGTCCCGTATTTTGAGAACCACTGATCGAAAAAAATTATTTTTCTTTTCTTTAAATATTTCTTGTGAAGTAGAAATTGTTTGCCCATTTAACCGTCCTTGTAGCTCTTATACTTATACACCCTGCCCGATTTCCCTTCGTCGTTGTTTTCGCCTGTTTGAACAGTCCATGGTTGTCCATATCCTTTTTTGACAATAGATCCTATTTCCCTTAAGTTTTTTTTTTACCAATAACGTAATTGATTTTCAGACCAGAGCTACTTGGCGAGGGGTAGGGTTCATGATTTCTCGAGCTTATCAATTTCTCGGGTCTCGAGAATTCTCGAGGGTAATTTCACGGGTCTTCTCGGGTTGTCGAGAAATTTTCATTTACAATAATGAAAAATGTCGTCACAAAATTAAAAATATGTATCATAAAAATATCTTCTTATAAATCAACAAATTAAGTGGTTTTCTCTCTCAAATAAAAGTATCAAAATAATCATAAAACCTTTATTGACAGTTTTAACTTTTATAGGAACTAACTCAATTATCTTCTCTTGAAAACAAAATCTAAACATAAAATAACAAAATCTCTTTCTTAGGAACATTAGGAATTAAAATTATCTTCTCTTAAAAACAAAATCTAAACCCATAACAAAATCTCTTTCAAAGAAACATTAGGAACCAAAATTAGCTTCTCTTAATAAACAAAAATAACAAAATCTCTTTCACATAAACTAAAATTGTCTTCCCTTAAAAAACAAATTAAAAGTTTAAACATCAAACTTTCTACGAAATTTAGAGCTAAGCTGACTTATATAATTATATTCACAGCATCATTTTTGGCAGTTTAATTAGAAAAAAAACTTAAAACTTTGCAAGATCAACAAAACAATTAGATCTGCTTACTCAGTCTTATAAAATATGCCTTTAGAAAAACTAAAGCATTTATAGCTTTATCAGACAGCAAAATAGGCAAAATAGTCTTCTTTTACAATCTTTTAGACTCAAATATGATTTCTCGAGTTCTCGACTTTTCTCGAGCTTCATTTCCTGGGAACAAAACGATTTACCGGGAATTCTCGATCCGAGAATGAGCACTAGCGAGGTGGTATTTGGAACCGAGTGCTAAACGCACTCTAGACGGCGGCTACAAAGCTGTTTTCGCGGATATAGACTTCTACTCGCTAGGGATGTTGCTCCAATAATAAAATTGTATTATGATATGAAAAAATATTGATCATTCTGCAGTACAAATGAAATGGTTAATTCAACGCCATAAATTACAAATTGATATATCGTGTACTTAGAAGTTACATAGTCAGGTCTCCCATAAACCAAATAAAACACTAGGTAATGTTCAGGTTAAGCTGTCGATGTCGATAGAAATAATTAAAAAGTTAGGTAAAGTTCTAGCTCCAGGAATCAATTTCGTGGAAAAGTGATTATTAATTCAATCAGAGGACTGACAGGATAATGATACTCATTAGCATGCGAGAGAGACCGCAGGCTGTTACACATGTAAGTAGCAATAACAAGGTGCTGGCACTCGAGTAGGACATGACTGTGTGCACCAGAGGAAATAGAACTGTCTGGGATCTCACAAGGTGTGACGCCATAAGCGCCAACAAAGGGTATGAGCGTGCAAGAACAACGGACTAACTGAATAAGAGAAAGGTTTACTGTTCCTAATAAGAAATCTGATGTGGCTAGCACGATACCACTTTCAATTATAATACTAATTAGAAGATATTCTTAATAATACAAGTATTATCAGTGTTGCACATTACTGCTTTAAAAATTATCAATTTCCATAAATACGGATAATAGTATATTGTGTTATTAGGAGTAAAAGTGATACTTTGTATGGCGAGCATGGAAGTTTACACGACGAACAAAGCGAATCGGACAATTGCATGCGAGGCACACAAAGACACTTTTATTCCGAATGACACATTAATTTTTTTTTTTCAAACGCACTACTTTTCTTTTTATTTGCTAATTCTATGTAGTTGCTTTGGATATTTGTTTATTTTTTTCTACGCCGCCGGCGTAGAAATTAGCTAATTTCTACTCCGCCGGCGTAAAAATGAAACTTCTGCCTTGTGAATCAAGTCACAAAAAGTGCCATTTCTACGACGTTTGAAAAAAAATCTATTTATCTCATCTTATCATAATTTGCACATTAAGTAAAAATGTTTTTCTCACGACCACATATAAGTAACCTATTGTTTTCACACGACTACTCAGGGGCGAAAATTGACAATATCATGTACACACTAAGGCACGGGTACTCAAACATTCGATCGCGCCATATTTTTAATTTGACCGCGTACAGTCGCGACATTTAGTTTGCTCTCGTTTGCATTGTCTCAAGTTCCTATTAATTTGATAATGGTGCAACTTTCCAAAATGGCGTCCACATAAAAAATAAAACTGTGACGTCATAACTCAAAATTCAACAGACAAGAAAATTTTAGCGTCTCCATTTGAAAGAAAATGTGCCTTAAAGAAGTGCAAACCAAAATCCAGTATTATTTCACATTTGTAAGTTTTTCGCAAAATTAAGAAACTGAAAATTTACATTTCGTCTATATCTAGTGCCATGTGCATTTTTTCAAATAATGAAACACCACTAAACTCATCCCCTAATAAGGCAACTTTTGTCTAATTTAACTGACTTCATATATTATGTTGTAAGGTACATTTTTTTTTTATTAAAAGTTTGAGCATCCATGCATTAGGGTGTTACTATGGGTGCGGTCCGAATCACGCTTTGAGTACCGACAGCGCGCTAACAGCTGGTCCGAATCATGCTTACAACGCTCAAAGTTTGCGCTGTGAGGTGTATGACGTCAGAGGTAACGTCATCATCTCATGCTAACAGTGCTCACGCCCAAGAGGATAGGCAGTATAAGCGCTGTACTTACGTTTGATGTTGTTTACGCCAGTGCTTGCTGAAATAATGAAATTATGTGTTAAGATGAAGTTGTTAACGCGGTAAAGGTTTTTTTTAGAGGAAACTCATGAATTGATCGAGGTTAAACTCATAAATGACAAGCAAGAAATAAGAGCGATTACGAACGGTCCGAATCGTTAACGCCTTCACAGTCGTCAGCGCGCTTATTCAATTCGGACCAGCTGTGAGCAGTCTGAGCACTGTAAGCTATGATAGCATGATTCGGACCGCACCCTATAACGCACAGAAGTGTTGCCAACTCAGCGTAATTAGGTTTGTCGTTCACGAGACATTACTGAATATCAACGTACGAAAATAAATGATGAGTGATAATCTGAAAATTTAACCCCTTTTCCATACAATAATTATTATTACAGTAATATCACATTTATGATACATGTATAAGTTACTTACAAACAGACCAGTTCCTTATAATGCCACACTCGTTGTTCACTTCCGTTTTACTTTGAGTTATTTGACATTGGTTTTCATATAATCGTGTGATTGCACATCAAGATTCGCACTCGTTATGAAATAACCCTCTTTCTAGCACGTTGTGTAAATAACTACTTTCTAACACCTAAAATTTTATGTGCCATTAGACAGTGTAGACATTTTATCCACTCGTTTAAATAAATATATGAGGTGTATATTCAATGTTTAAATGAATTTATACTAGACTGTTATAATAATGGAAGATTAATTTTATTGAATTTCAGTCCTACTCGTTTTAATTTATTTTCTCAATGTTTCGACCCCACCTGGGTCATCTTCATGAGAATAAAATAAAAAATTGAAGTATAGAAGAATACAAGTCAAAATATGTTTTAAAAAAATTGTTACAAAAAATATGCAACTTTAACTTGGTCATACACGAATAAAACACGGTTAAAATTGTCAAATAATCCTAAACGTTGAGAATATAAATTAAAACAAATAGAACTAAAACCCAGTAATTTAATTCTTTCATTAAATTTTTAAGTTGTAGCAAAAACAATAATTACTCGTTTGTACTATAACGAACAAATATTTTATACTTATATATCTGATAAAGCAGAATATGTATATAGAATTAAAATTTTGTCTACATATTCTCAAGTCATTCTAGTATATATTCCAAATTGACTGGATTTTTTAAACCTCTTATTACCTCGGAGAAAAATAGTTCTAAAATGTACCAAAACCCAGCGTTATTCAAATGGGAAAAATCAAGTGCATTTAGGCAAGGTCAAATATTAATATTAAGCGGAATTATTGCCAGCACATTGTTTTTTATTTATTTGGAACCACTTTAGGGGGCGACCCGGTTAAAATTTGACTTGACCCCTTTTAAGGCCCCCCTTAGTATATACGTTATAAATAATCTAATACTAGCTATTAATAAATGCAATTAATAATCGATGCATTTTTACGCGTTTGTGAGTTAATTGTGGGGAATATTAATCGCCGATTAATACATGTGTTAGTTACAATTTACAAAGTATTTTTCCGTTGATCGTTTTTTATTAAATTGGACAATATAATTGTATTCCATGACAATTTTTTTTTTTGTATAAGTAATTTTACTTACACAAAAATAGTTTCTTAATAAAAAATTAATCGTTAATATCAACCAGTAACAGATTATTTCCTAAACATCAACGCGATAATTTATAAATTATTAAATAGTATTTGATTTTCAAAATAACATTAGTATGTTAAATGTATGGTTGTGGTTCTGATGCATTTGAAAATTATATTTAATTTGTGTTTCCTATGCTTCACGCCCCATAAAAGCCTTGAGTACCACAAATATATTGTCAATAGTGAAATTTACAAATAATGACATATTGGCAAAACCAAAAATCGTTGTAAACTGTGGTGTTTTTTTTTAATGCTCTTAGGGCCAGTTGATAAAACATTGTTAGCTGATCATGTGTTCAACCACACATTGTAACCTTGGATGCGTATCAAAAATATATCAGAAAATAAGCCTTTGTCAAAGTTATAAACGAGATTAAAGTTAACAATGTTTTATGCATCTGTGCCATAATAGTTCCAAATAAATTACCTCTTTCAGTTTATCAATTACAAAGCAAACTCAACTGAGCTTTGCACGTTTTAGAAAAAAATTCAAATATTCGAATGTGTGCGTGATTTGCAGACTGCATCTATATGCATACTTTTTTGTTATGTACGAAATACAATGACAAATTTCCATTTGGTGATAGTTTCATCCCTATTAATTTTAGAACAAAAGTGTAATTACGAGTATGTACATACTTACAGAATTAAAAACAACGCCCAATGGGACTAAATTTACTGATATAATAAATACATTCCTGTCAGGAGATAAATTCTTCTTTACCTTGCCAAATTAATTAGTATCTAATGAATACAGAAATACTCGTATATTTAAAAACATTCTATTAAAATTCTTGGTTGACTACTCTACTAATATAAATTTTGGTCGGTCCATTTATTTCATTTATCTATTTAAGGCGTCGCCGTTTACCCTCCAACCGGACTCACCGAGCCGCAGTATTTTACCACTGCCATACTGCCGTACTGCCGGATGAATTTCAGCCATTGCTAGTAAAGTGACCAGACGTCCCGCTTTTGGCGGGACAGTCCCGTTTTTAAGTAATCTCTCCCGCTGCCCGCTCTGTCTTAAAAATGTTCCGGTTTTTCATCTTGAAAAGTATTTAAGTACGAGTATATTTTTTCCATGACTGAGAGTATGAGTATGTATCAAATGTGGATAATATTCCCCTAGAGGAGTTTTTATTCTTTGACAAACTAATGTCATTTAATGCTTTCTCATACAGTTCTTCGGATTAAAATTAAATTATAATTATTTACAGCACTTTTCAACTCACTGTCAATAAATTTCTGTTGTCATGTGTAACGAGTCAATCGTTAACAAATTTCTGTTGCCTTGTAAAGGGTTATTCAGTAAGAGCGGGTCGATGTTGAAATGGAATAAAACAAGATGTGTGTGAGGTATTAACGAAATTCTTTTTTATTTGAAAGGCCCATGTATGCCATTATGTATGGAATATAATATCCTTCAAATGTCCGCCGCGGCTTCTTACAGTGGCACGGATCCGAGTGGTCCAATTTTCAATGACTCTGCCGCATAGATCCGGCTGAATTTGAGCGATGGCATTGGTAATGTTAACTTTAAGGGCATAGACCTGCGACTTCAGGAAACCCCACAAGAAAAAGTCTAGTGGGATCAAATCGCACGATCTTGGTGGCCAATTCACGTCACCTCTGCGAGATAACCGTACTCTCAAATCGTTCATGCAGAAGGTCCATTGTGGCGTCCGCTGTGTGGCACGTAGCGCCGTCCTGCTGGAAAAACATGTCATCTACCTCCATATCATTCAATTTGGAAAAAAAGAAATCTGTTATCATCGTTCTGTAGCGCTCGCCATTGACGGTGATGGCCTCACCAACGTCGTTTTCAAAAAAGTACGGACCAATGACGCCGCCGGCCCAAAATCCGCACCAAACGGTAACTTTTTGTGGATGCATTCCGACCTGGTGAACCTCGTGTGGGTTGGTATCGTCCCATATACGGCAATTGTGTTTATTAACATAGCCATTCATCCAAAAATGCGCCTCATCGCTAAAGATGATTTTTCAGCCAAAATTGGGATCCTCTTCCAAACGCTCCGAAGCCCAGTCAGCGAACAAACGGCGTTGTCTATTGTCATTAACTTTGAGCTCCTGGGTCAGTTGGATCTTGTACGGGTGTAGGCCCAAGTCCCGACGCAAAATTCGCCAAGTTGAAGTCTGCGAAAGGCCGAGTTCTTGTGCACGGCGAGGAATTGATTGTCTCGGGTTCTCCTGCACACTTTCTCGGACCGCGGCAATGTTCTCGGCCGATCTGGCGTTCCTTAGACGTACGGATGTTGGCTGATTATTTACCGAACCGGTGGTCTCGAATTTGCCCACCAAACGTTGGAGAGTCGACTTTGAGGGGGCCACCGCGTCTGCCGTAAAATGGGCGCAACGCGCGCAACGTTTTCACTAAAGAGCATTCATTTTGATAATACAGTTTTATCATTTGGAGGTGCTGCTCAATCGTGTAACTTGCCATGGTGATTTGGCATCTGTGACAGAATAATAAACAACAGATTTGACAGACGCCACCAAAACAGCTTGCCAACATCGACCCGCCCTTATTGAAAAACCCTTTATAATGATTCGAAGGCTACTATTGTAATTAAGGTATCAAGGGTGTTATACGGACAATAGTGTACTTTCCGAGAGCCTCTGGCCCTTGTTGGGTACATTCACCGAAGGCATTATTCTCCGTTGAACTCCCATGATGCCTTCAAGGTTTACTGTCCGACTATAATTTTTTTTTTTTTTAATATTCTATGTATTACGGATCAGAAAGTTTCAATAAAATTACGAAGTAAGGAAACGGAATGTTTCTGCTTGTTTTTAGACTTTATTTCTTGATAAAACATTACCCTTATGACAATAATGTTAATAACAAAATAACGTTGCTATTTTTAAACAAATAATACATTTGAGTTCTCAATTAAATAATGATCAGACATACCCACGTTTTCTTTTCAAGGCCTACTCCGGGATAGGTTTTATTTTGAACATACTGTATAAGTTAATTAGTTACATTAAGTATATAATTGATTATTAATAATCATTTGCTTGAATCCTTACAAGAAATAAAAATTGTTTACAATAATGAAAATGACTAATCACATAAAAATTGATAATAAAGTTATAAAAGTAAATAAGTGTTTATTAATATTTATAACAAAGTAAGTATTTATTAGAAACTTGCGAATTATCAGAATAAACGCAAAAGTTTTGGAACGGAAATTATCACACTCGATATTCCAGAGTAAGGTTTTGGATAGTGTTTCACGAGGCAAAATTTCTTGTCTTCCTAGGCTAATTATTGTCTTGTCTTGCAAAACAAAACAAGAAATTTAAATAACTCTTATCTTGCGTTACTCTTGCAAAAAAAATCTTGTCGTGCTTGCAAACTTCTTGTATATTTCTTGTCTTGCATGCTTGGGTGTTTTTTCATTTAATCACCATTAAATATAATGAAAAATATATATATATATATATTTATAAATTAAAGCTAGTTTGCCTGCTGGTGGTGCACTCTGGGTAACGCACAAGTAAAATTAGCACAAAGCGGCGACAAGTCAATCCTCGAAATCTCCTGGTCATTACATTCATCACAATATAGCTCAAACACAGTGGTAGCAACACTAGCCACTTGAGCCTTCCGACGATCAAATGGGGTAAACAAGAAAAACATTTGGTATAAAATTAAATATACATTGAAAAATATTTAATATTTTTCTCTCTAAAACCCATGTAATACTATAATAAAACGTTAATATATTTTAATTATAATACAATACTGCAAGAATGCAATAAAATATTAAAAAATCTTGCTACTCTTGCATATCTGTTGTAAGACAGATTTTTGTCTTGTCTTGCAACGAAATATGTATATCACTCGTCTCTTGTTCTTGCCTTGTATTTTCTGCAAGAATAAGACAAGAACAAGAAAAATGCAAGACTCTCGTGAAACACTAGTTTTGGAACGCACCCCTTCCCATGAGCCATTCCATTGGGATTTTCAAGTATCAAGAAGAGATGGTACACTTTTTGTTGACATTTGTAGGCGTAGCATTGCTGTCAATTGTGTTTCGTATCATTTTCTCATTTATTAGTATTTTTTATTTATAATTCAAGTATGTATAATAAAGTTTTTGTAGTCATATAGTTGTAGTTTCATGTAAATGTCAAATGTGTAATGTGTACCACTGTTTGTAGTTCTAATATTCACCGCTAGCTAGCATTTCCTTATTTGAAAATTCCAATTACCTGTTTATTGCCGGTTAGTGTATTTCAATTATTTACACATTATTTTTAATATTTTACTTGTGCAAAATAATGGTGGAAATGCCTATTCCTCTATTCATTTCGAGATAATCCAATTCCTTCGTCTGACGGATTCGCGCTAGTTGGCTCTCCGGATTGTGTATGTCGCCCCCGCGCTATTTAAACAGACATTACGTCGCTCTGAACTTGGTAACAATATCTTGAGGTGAATCTCACGAGTAGCACCCTTGGGCATAATTACGAGGGCTGTCATTATTAATTTTGCGGCAAAGCGAATGTTCCCCAGCAACGCTGCCTCCCTAACGTTTTTTAAATTAGCCAACTTACTTCGCATCGACGCAGGTAGTTACGTATGTATGAAATTTTCAAAAATTTCGGAGGCTTCATTAAAATATTACTCCTTGGAGAAGATGTTACATTTACGAATATTTATGCCTCATTAAATCAACTTCATGCTTCGGTTGGAAACCCCAATATATTAAGTTTTGAAATTCTTTTGAAACAATGAAATTAATTTATTAATAATTCATGTAGTAAAGCAGAAGCAAATAATGAAGTTACTTACAACAGGGTAGTTTGTTTGATATAAATAGCGACGGTTGTATTGGTGATGTTGTTATCAATTATTTGTTAAGCTGAAAGCGTATTTGATATTATGGTTTCTCAACTTCAAACTTCATGTCAACTAATAAAGTTATGATATAAATTTCTAATTCATTATATATGCAAGCCTAGTATAACCATAATCATTAGACCAAACAGTTTATTGCTAATGGCAAGGATATTTCAAAGGCGTCTCGTCTATTCATGTGATAAAACAATTATAAAATTTATTAACTCTCGGACGACTACTTAATTGATGTATAACTTTCGAAATACGGATGCCGGTGCCATGTACGTAAAATATTTAAAGTAGGTAATATGCTTACTCTACTCTTACTATTACGCATGTTACAACACCAATGGCGTAACTTTTTAAACAAAGGTAAAAAGTAATATTATTTTATTTTCTGTTCTATTAATCTTATATTTTATCATATTTGGCTGTGTTTTGACCAATTTATTTGTAATATATATATATATATATATATATATATATATATATATATATATATATATATATATATATATACAGGGTGTAAATGAAATAAGTGCATTAAATTTAACCAGTAATGTAACTCGACGAGAGCAACAATATTTCTTAATAACTTTTTTTTCTAAGTCTTTTAGATTTTGAGTTGAAATTCTTTAAAGATTTACTGCATATTTCGGCGCGCGCCCATGGAGAACAAGTGGCAGTTCCCGTAATCAAGTGGGATACAAACAGCTCAAAAATTGTCGGTTATCGGTTACACTTGCAGACACAGTAATTAATAAACGAATCAACGGAAATAACATTTATTATTTATTAATTCGTAATAGTACAATTTTTAAAATAAAGAAATATAATTTTGAATAACAAAATAATAAAGTTCTGTATTAAACCAGACTTTTTAATTACCTGTGAATAGTGAAAGACAAGGAAGGGCGAGGTGAGGTAACGACAGGAAGAGCAAAAGTATAGTTATTAGGTTATGAGATAATTATTTATCGTCGATAAATCATAATTGTTTAAATACGTTATTCAAAAAATGTAAATACAAACTTTTGTCCATTTAAAAGAGGTACATGAGTACCAATAAGTATAGTCGTCCATTTATTGTTCCCGCTCAAATATGTTTTAATGGAAATTTTTACAGCATTTTCGTCTGTCGAGATGTGTATTGTGCATAATAAATACACCTTCTCAAGTAAATTAAGTCTCATTAATGAACATTATGAGCCATTCCCAAAATTGAAGTCTGTTATGTGCTGAAAACAGAACTTTTTGCACATGTTATGGATATAACTGTTGCTTTTTTAAAAATTGTCATATGTGACACTCCGTATTGCGATGTGATAAAGATGTACAAGATTAACAAATGTGCGAATATTAAGAATAGAATGAATTGGGTGATGATTTGGAAACGCTCCGTGTAAATGCGTTGGCAACTCCATGACACTGTCTTTATGTCAACCGTGATGTCAAGTAAAATGTAGTACAGATACGAATAAAAAAATAAATAAGCCATAGGTAAGTAATTACAATGTCTGTGTACTCGTATTTTGACATAATTTTGCCTTATAAACAAATTTATTACTAATGTCAAAATTTAATTGCAACAATTGACAGGACTGTCAATTGCTAAAACAAAATTTTTCATAGCTATTGCTACTGCATTCAATTATCACACAAATATTTGGAACGACTCGTCAATTTACTGGGTGGTAAAAATGCTAAAAAAATATGCGATTTCGAGAAAAAGTTATTAAGAAATATTGTTGCTCTCGCCGAGTTATATTATATTCATTTACACCCTGTATAAGGGCAAGAAAGTAGAGCTCGTTCTGGATTATTTCATCAAGCTTTCGGATTTATTTAATCCTTCATCAGGATGCTGTAAAATTATACATCAATGTAACAAACAGTAGTTAACATTTAGTATGAAAACTTACAATAATGTGAAGTTGAGTGATAAAATAGCTTCATTGAAAATATGGGTGTTTTTTACAATTTTGGAATGCTGGAACACAAGTTTCGTCAAATTATAATTAAAACATTGAAACTGTTAATGTTACCAACCTTTATATTTTAATATTTCTTTCAATACTAATTTTGAAATAAAAGTAAATTAATGCGAAATAGGAATAATAATATGAAAAACATGTATTAATATCCATTTTTAATAAAGGGTGGTCATAAATAACTGTTTCAGTTAGCAATGAAAAAAATTACTTGATTGTTTCGTAACTATTATTGTGGTCCGGTTGCGGTATTTCGCACCCGTAATTCGGTCACTTTAATATGTTGAGAGTGAAGAATATATGCTGTACCTATGATGTCAGGTTAGTAAGAATGTTGTTGAAAGAGAGACTAATTTTTTTGGATAATATTTTCTTTTTTTTATTCTTTCGGGTTTGTACTAACCCACTAAGTGAGAAATGCGTGATTTTATGTATGTATGTATGTATGTATGTATGTATGTATGTATGTATGTATGTATGTATGTATGTATGTATGTATGTATGTATGTATGTATGTATGTATGTATGTATGTATGTATGTATGTATGTATGTATGTATGTATGTATGTATGTATGTATGTATGTATGTATGTATGTATGTATGTATGTATGTATGTATGTATGTATGTATGTATGTATGTATGTATGTATGTATGTATGTATGTATGTATGTATGTATGTATGTATGTATGTATGTATGTATGTATGTATGTATGTATGTATGTATGTATGTATGTATGTATGTATGTATGTATGTATGTATGTATGTATGTATGTATGTATGTATGTATGTATGTATGTATGTATGTATGTATGTATGTATGTATGTATGTATGTATGTATGTATGTATGTATGTATGTATGTATGTATGTATGTATGTATGTATGTATGTATGTATGTATGTATGTATGTATGTATGTATGTATGTATGTATGTATGTATGTATGTATGTATGTATGTATGTATGTATGTATGTATGTATGTATGTATGTATGTATGTATGTATGTATGTATGTATGTATGTATGTATGTATGTATGTATGTATGTATGTATGTATGTATGTATGTATGTATGTATGTATGTATGTATGTATGTATGTATGTATGTATGTATGTATGTATGTATGTATGTATGTATGTATGTATGTATGTATGTATGTATGTATGTATGTATGTATGTATGTATGTATGTATGTATGTATGTATGTATGTATGTATGTATGTATGTATGTATGTATGTATGTATGTATGTATGTATGTATGTATGTATGTATGTATGTATGTATGTATGTATGTATGTATGTATGTATGTATGTATGTATGTATGTATGTATGTATGTATGTATGTATGTATGTATGTATGTATGTATGTATGTATGTATGTATGTATGTATGTATGTATGTATGTATGTATGTATGTATGTATGTATGTATGTATGTATGTATGTATGTATGTATGTATGTATGTATGTATGTATGTATGTATGTATGTATGTATGTATGTATGTATGTATGTATGTATGTATGTATGTATGTATGTTGGTAAGACTGTACTTCAGTACATGAACAATTTTTTTATTAAATGGTTCTTACGTTGGAATATGACACTTTTATGTTAATAATAATTTAATTCAGAGTATTTCTATTACTCAAAATCATATTAGCTATTAGGCCCCTAACCTATTTTTATTTATTCTAAAATTGATATGTCAATAGTATTTCCGCCTTTACCTGACGTTGTGTAAACTGTGAAGTAAAAAGATCCTCAGTATTGTATTGCTAACTGAATCAGTTATTTTTGATCACTCTGTACTAGTCTTTTAATATACTATTGCAAATTACGTTCGGACATGAAATTTATCGTTTCTTCTGTTTGATAATTATTAACTTCAGATTATAAAAACACTTGTTCATTTACCATTTTCCATCGAGTAGAAATATTTGGAAATAAAGGAGACTAATCCAATAAAATTGTAATTTTATTAGCGAAAAATGTTATCCTCATGAACTTTGTTTCCTGAGTGCTTTCTTATTTGTTTAGAATACATTAAAATGTAGTATAAACGAGCATTATACTAAAAATAGCCCATGTGTTGAATGCATGTGCACGTTAAATGAAACTATTGTTCCTCCAGTAAACGACACAGTGATTAGATTTTATGCTTTGCTCCATGTTTTACCAGCTTTATTGGAAAAGGAGACCGTAATTTATGTACTGTGTTAACGATTTAGTACCGCCATATAAGTTTATACCTTAAAATATAAAATTTTATTTACCTTCGTTTTATGCAGTAGTTACTTATTCTTTCTTTTGTATAATAAATTACCTTCATTCGTAATACATAATGAGTAGAACAATAATTTCCCCTTGCATTGTGCACAAATAATAATAACAAATAAATTGAAATGTTGCATGAGCCGAGATTATAGTTGATTACTTTCAGATTTCAGGCCATGGAATTTTATATTGTATTATGTACATGTACAAATGTATGTTAAGTGCGTACATACGTAAAAATAATACTTTTTGCTTGAATAAATTTGATTAAATTTCTTTTGTTTCGAATAAATGTCACTAATGTAATAATTTATTATTTTCTAAAGGTTACGTGCGATAAGTAATTTTATTCTAATTCAAAATGACAACTTATTGTTTCTCATTTTAATTGAGAAAAAATAACATAACCATTTCTGACAAATCATTATTTTTTCCTTGTAAATGATTAGGAATAGAAAATAGTAATTTGTCTATCAAGACTTTAAAAGAACGAGTAAACAAGGCTTTATAGATTGCATAGAATATAATAGAACAGAATAGAATAGCACAGGGAATGAAAATATAAACCAGTGCATATGCACGGAACCATTTATATTTGCGTAGAATGGAATAGAATAGCACAGAATAGAATACGAAATAACCAAATTTTATTTCCTGTTCTATTCTATTCCTGTTCCTATTCCATTTGGGTTACTCCGATGCTATTTTTGTGATTACAATGCAATTTTTTGTAGTAATTTCGTAAATAAGGATACATTCATACGGGTGTACTTAAAAAAACTGATCGCTATCTGTACTTTTCATTTCACCTCGTAGATATAAATAATAGTATATTGTGTTATTAGAAGTAAAAGTGATTTTTTCAAACGCACTATTTTTCTTTTTATTCGCTAATTCTATGTAGTTTCTATGGATACTTATTTATTTTATTTCTACTCCGGCGGCGTAGAAATTTCCAGCGGAGTAGAAATGAAACTTCTACCTTGTGAATCAAGACACAAAAAAAGCCATTTCTGCGACGTTTGAAAAAAATAAATATTTATTAATCATTTTGTCACAAATCATACAATTGTCAAAAATGACAAATCTACTTCACAAACAGTGAAATTAGCGCACAAGAATGAATATTCAATTTACTGTAAAAGTGACGTTTTATTCCATTCCATGTAAACTATAAATGGTCTTAAAAATTTCTATTCCTATTCTGTTCTATTCCTTAATCCATTTTATTCCATTCTGTTCTATGCAGGCTTTATACTTTTTGGCCGAATCTGAATTAGTTATTTGAATACCAGGTGCTGAAAGTGTTCCTTTGTCAAACTCAGGCTGCAATTGTTTGTGTTCAACAAAGGACTTTCAACACGTATTATACACACTAGTTATTCTACTTCTGCAAGATGAATAAAAAAAACGAAGGAAATAATTTGACATTTATTATAAATTTTTGCATTTATGATGCATGCTGCAAAGAGTCGCTTTCAGTATGAAAAACGACATAAAAAATTTTCAGAGCAGGAGTAGAAAAAATATTTTTAGGCGACTGCCAGATTGATTTATGTAAATAGAAGAGTGCTCGTCATTTACACATTTCACAAAATAATCTGCTTACTGTTAATAATAAGTTACGACCATAACCCAAAAATGAAAATAAACTAACTACAAATTATTTTGTAGAGTAAGAAAATATGCGACAGCAATTTTGACAGATGTCATGTTGTGTACAAAAATTTTTTCGCAGACCTGAAAAAAAATAAATAAATATCTATTTATAAATAATAATAAATAAATAAACAACTGATTACTATTGACACATTCATGCAGGGATCGGTGAAGTACTTTTCGACACCTTAGCACATTTCTGGGTGATCGCGAAAAAAATCTTGTATGCTATTTGTTGAATGTGTTTTTTTTTTGTATATCACATGTAGTGCGAAAAACACCATCATTTTACAAGTAACCACATAATTATACTCACAAGTAACTATTTCAAGATTAATTTTCAAAAGCTCATACATTTTAAGCTCCCACTACCCTTGGTAAGGGATGTATAGGGATCATGCTAAAAATCGCAAATCGAGATTTTGGTAATTGACAACGTTTGAAGGTCCCTAGAATCCAATTCTAACATTGTCCGTGTCCGTGTCCGTGTGTGTGTGTGTGTGTGTGTGTGTGTGTGTGTGTGTGTGTGTGTGTGTGTGTGTGTGTGTGTGTGTGTGTGTGTGTGCGTGCGTGCGTACGTGCGTGCGTGTGTGTGTGTGCGTGCGTGCGTATGTATATATATATATATATATATATATATGTGTGTGTGTGTGTGTGTGTGTGTGTGTGTGTGTGTGTGTGTGTGTGTGTGTGTGTGTGTGTGCGCGCGTGCGTGGATAAGGATTAACTTAATATTTTTTGTGACTCAAGCTGTAAATGGCGGAATGTATTGTGTTGACCACACCAGATTTTTTTTCTTATAATTACACGTTAAATTATTCTTTTCAACTAATTTTCTAAAAATCAATCAAAAAAGAAATAGTAGGTTATCAATTTTACATTGGTATAAATAAATTGTACTTTTTAAGAAAAAGTCATTTATTTTCAAATAGTAAGAACAGAATGTGAAAAATTTAATATACTCGTAATTCAATTCAAGTACATACGAACAAAAGAACAACTTCTGAATATTCGAGGTCGTAAATTCTATATTTTCTACAAATATGCACATATGATATGCAGATATCGATTGGGAAGCATTATATACTCTTCAATTGTTCAAAAATATCTCTTATCAAAAAATACATGATAATATGAAATAATTACAATAGTTACAATTATATAAATATGTAAATTATTTATTTAAACGATAAATAAATAAAAACAAATATCATGACTATTTTTACCTTCCGTCACCTTTAGGTAAGGAAGGTATTGACTTTGGTCAAAAATTTCGGTGGTGAGTTTTTAATGAATAAGCACGTTTTAAGGTCCCTAGAATACGATTTTACTATTTTTACGATGATGTCTGTATGTGTGTGTGTGTGTGTGTGTGTATGTGTGTGTGTGTGTGTGTGTGTGTGTGAGTGTGTCAGTGTGTGTGTGTGTAACAAAATTTTCGTCTACGATAACTCTAATACTACAATTCCAAAAATTATAATTCTTTCGTATTCCTCTTCGTTGCATCCATATGAAGAGCTGATTAGATTTTGGTTATAATTGGTCAACCGGAAGTACCATCATTTGAAGATTTTAACAGTTTTTCTTGAAAAAACTATGTTAAATGTCATTTTTTCACATTTAATGTTATTATAAATATTAAAGAACATTGTATTCTCTATACGATTTGACTGCATTTTAAACTTCATATTAAATGGATAGAGAGTTATAAAATTACAAAGAAATTAAATTTCATAAATTAGCCAGCTATGGTAGAAACATCTACTATATTAAGAAAATTCTGATTGATAGATGTCAGTGTCAAGTGCAATTGACATCTTCGTAGTTTTTTTGTGTTATAATTTTTGTCGAAATATAGGATCTTTTTGCTCGAAATACATACAACTCTCGAAGGTAATGTATATACAAGAAACTTAAAATCTTTTGCAAGGAAATTTTTGTATGGATTTTATAGAAAATACATACGGATTTACGAAAATTCTACCGGTAGATACCACATCTAGCGACTGTGTTTGAAAACACGAGTGGTAAAAAGTTACCATGTTCGAAAATTGTTCAATATCTACCAGATCCATCTACCGGATTCATAAGGAATCTAATCTCAAAAAAAGATAGTGATGCAAAGCGAAGCGCGTGCGTTAAAATGGAAATGTGTTCAAAGTAGGACTCTGCTCAGTTTGTTAACTACGTCAAATTTCTAACCTGTTTCAATATTTTCATAGGTTATGGATCTACCCTATTTACCACTTGCGTTCTTAAAATATCGATTCTGGTAGCTATAAAAAGCTGTTTACCGGTAACAGTTTCGTAAATACCTCATATAACTGACGGAAGGTAATGTGCTGGCCACATCAGATTTTTTAACCTTGGCTGGGGCATTTCAAATTAACAAGATTAATTTTTTGCAAGAAATATTTTGTAAATATCAAACAAACATTTCTTGTCATAAAGCCATGCCTGCCTAGACTCAAAACTCATGAAAACTATAATTTTATAATACATTGTTACGATGAAATGAAGAGGTAAAATAATCATTTCACATTATTTAGATTCAGGATTTAAATCTCTATAACTTTTATTTGAAGTATTTTTGCATATAATAACGTTTGCTCAAAGCAAAACAATTTCCCATGTTAAACGCCTCTGTTCCACTTTTCGATTTGTACATACATACATATTTGAAATCGAATAAATTTAGAAAATATAGGCTGCCATATAGAAATATGTCGTATGCAGATTGTAAAATCCGTCTTTTTATTAAACGACTAGTCATTCTATAAAACACGGCCATATTGTTGACAACGGTATTTTACAATGTGGCTAGACGTTTTATAAAACGTTTGCAATTTCTCTAATTATACATCAGCATAACCTAACCTAACATACAAAACTAACGCTTGGTAAATTCAAGCCGAGTTTTGTGCTCTAGGTTAGGTTATGTTAAGTTAAATATACGGATATATAAAAGCTGAGTTAGCTGTTCGTTGTTTTATAAAACGTCTACTCTCTGGTTTTGATCTCCGTCGCCTTCTTGCTTGCCAAATGAAAAAACTTAATCACCGCACGAACTTCGTTTATATCCATTGTCGATTTAAAGCTGGGAAGATCGACACAGTCACTTGTCACGATTAGAACGATTAACAGATTGTATTGAAATTACTTGACTGTTCTTATGAAAAGTTAAACAAAAGAAGGAGCTAGGTTTATTTTCCAAAAAAACCAAGGCCTTCTCAGTTATTCCGGAAACTTTTCAGTCCACCCTAGTAAAGTTTATATAGGTAAATATGAAATCAGTAATGAAAGCAAAACGGAGTAAAATCAATAAATTCTTGCATAATAAATATTTCAATTCCATTTTGATAATAGATTCTTGAATATATCACATATCATAATCTGGTAATGGTAATTAGGCAGAACCAGTGTGATTGAATTGCAGACGACTCCATGCGACGTAATGAAGACTTGGAGGAAAGACGGGTTGCCTTCACAGATGCACGAATGCTGTTCCTCCTCCCTAATTAATTTTACATTAATGAGTAGGCTCGCTGCGTCTCATGGGTTGCTCAAATTCCTGATGCTGTGAAATTTCCATACGCCGCGCGTATGAAGTGTTGGCTCCAAATGAGCAACTCACGATACGTTATCCAAAAATGTTTTTGCTAATGGAGAAACGCGAAATCACCCAAACTCAATTAACTCTAGTATTTATAAATGTTTTGTGACGCCATAAATTTTATTTACCGATGTCTAAAAGGAATGTTCAGAAAGTAATAAAAGTGAAATTCGTTTCATCCTAAACTTGAGATCAGGAGGAAACTTTGAACTTTAACATGTACATCAACATTAAATTGTCGCAAATAAAATAAAAAGTTAACAGCAATTTGAACTTTTCATTTATTTCAATGCGACTCATTTTCTTTTTATTTGTACTGAATAGATATTAGATATATTCGAAAAATATTTTCTTTTCATTGGTTCGCCTTTAGAAATAAAAAATTCCAAGTTCTTTATATATTTTTTTTTTAATTCATTACATTTATTAAATTCAAACATGCGTACGAGTAAATGGCACAGTTCTAAATATAAAAATAATAGTAAGGGAGTTAGGGGGGTCCGAGCCCAGATAACGATCTAAGATCAAGGTCACAGATAAGAGATCAAAGTCATAGATAAGAGATTTTAAAGATAAGGATTGATGACGTCATAGATAAAGATCAAGGTTACAGATAAGGATTGAAGATGTCATAGATAAGGATGAAGGCTGCAGATAAGAATGATGACGTCACAGATAAGGAGATGTCACTGATAAAGAGATAAGATTTGATGGCATCACTTTGACGTTATATGCCTTAAGGTATAATTAAAATTTTAACATATTGATGACGTCATAATTTAACGTAGCCTAACCTAACATAACCTAACCTAGCCTAACCTAACATAACCTAACTAATCAAGAAATATTTTTTTTTGTCTTTTAAGACATAGATGAGAACATTTTAAGGGGATGATTTATCAAATCTTAAGATGTTTGTTATCAAATTTTCGGGATGTTCTTATCATTTCTTAAGATTTTCTTAAGACATTGTTGAAAATCTTATGTGGACACAACACAACAACCATGCCTTATCCAGGATAATGTAAATAAATAAACTTCATAACAAAAATTTCTCAATTGCTTATTCTTAATAAATATTCAATATGCTAAAGAAAATAATTTATTCATATACCTACTCGTATTTTAAAAAATGTATTTCATTTTATAATTACTTTGTAGGTTTGTTCATACAGCTAGTCCGGACCTCAGACCAAAAATAAGTTAGAAGCCGCATTCCCTAAACTGCGCAATGGGTTGTGTTGAAGCCATTCCTTGCCAGTGAGGGGTTAGGTGGGGATAGGAGGGAACGAGGCGTTTGTTTTGTACAGCGTGTTGCCAGTCTGTTATTATTGTGCTATGTTTGAATGTGATTTTGGAAGGTTATGTGTGGTGGTTTATATTTTTACCTCTCGCCACGAGAGGTATTGAATTCATGCTAAAAATAGCATATCCAGATTTTAGTCAATAAGCACGTTTTAAGGTCCCTAGTATTCGATTATAACATTTTTACGATGATATCCGTGTGTGTGTGTGTGTGTGTGTGTGTGTGTGTGTGTGTGTGTGTGTGTGTGTGTGTGTGGGTGTGTGTGAATGTGTGTGTGTGTGTGTGTGTGTGTGTGTGTGTGGATGTGTGTGTGGATGTTTGTGTGTGGATGTGTGTGTGGATGTATGTGTGGTTGTGTGTGTGTGTGTGTGTGTGTGTGTGTGTGTGTGTGTGTGTGTGTGTGTGTGTGGATGTGTGTGTGGATGTGTGTGTGGATGTGGATGTGTGTGTGGATGTGTGTGTGGATGTGTGTGTGGATGTGTGTGTGGATGTGTGGGTGGGTGTGTGTGTGGATGTGTATGTGGATGTGTGTGTGGATGTGTGTGTGCGTGTGTGTGTGTGTATGTTGGATCCACGATTTCTCAAATACTATATAAGACTTATGACATTTTTAACTACGGATTCCTCAATCTAACAATAATGGGAAGAGTTTATTAAGTTTTGGTAACAATTGGACAACCGGAAGTAGTAGTTACAAGAAAAAAAATCATCTAAATATTATTTATCGAAAATTTATGTAAATACTTATATTAAAGAACGTTAAATTCTTTTTTCAATAAATATAAATTCATTATTATACCTTCTATAGATTTAGAGATAAAGAAATGCATATAAAATAATTTGACGTAAAAAATCTCATATCAAACTACTTCAAGGCAAGAAATTCAAATGTTTGTAATTGACGCATAAATATCACAGTCAAAAATATTTGTATGCCACTGTCAAAAATATTCGTACATCATTATGAAGATTATGAAAAAAAAATCAACAACGCAAAAGAATATACGTAAAAAAGAATATAAGAGGAATTTGCGAAAAAATGACTAATATAAAAAAAAGGAAAGCAGAAAAAGAAAATTTCAGGATATTAAATATAAAGAAAATGTATGTATTGTACATAATATATATTAAAATATCCTATAGATTTTGCAAATATATGTGAGAATTATTTTGTAGTGAGAAATGAATATATGTATTTATATTTAAAAATATTTTTTTGTTTTATGCGTACAACCAGGTAAAATATCTGGCAAGAAGTTATGGCCACATCAGTTTTTTTTTTATTTACATTATATTTTGTATCATGAACGCCGGTAGCTAGCTCGGCACATCCACTTAAGTTCCTGCTTCACAACAAATGGTAGTATGCGGAGTCTAATTTATGTTTGGTATGAGGTCCGGACTGTCACATGTACGACAGATGCATGCGCATTTTAAAAATATCATTCCAGCCAACTGTTGTACAGTCCATCGGACTATTACTATGTTTGTTCCTGCAGACTTCGGACTCATACATGTACACATTGGCGAACTGACCGATCCATCCACTGGTCTGTGCTATATATACCATTTGTCAGCACATGCGCACCATAATTTTCGTGCGTTGCGAGGAAAATGTCGAAGTATAACCTGTGACTGTGCACATAATGAGTGATTTGGAATTTTAATTTGGTCCAGAATCATTGTTATGTTATAAATGATATTTGACCAACCTCGAATAAAACAGTATTATTTAGGTTTGTAATATGATAAATAATTATTAGTTGTTTTTAGATAATTTATTGACATATTTTTCTGCAGCGGCGAGAGTATTTAATTATGATGACATAACAAGTCCGTTGTCCGTTCCAACTATATAATGTTTCTTACGTATGTCTGAATGAATACCTACATGAACAAGACATGCGCACAAAAGTGTTCATGAATGCGTACATGAATGCATCCAAAAAGTCGTGAATGAACAAACCTTGTATTTGTATGTATAACGTGCAAATTACCCGGTTAGAGCATTATCCAGTTTTATTAAATAAAGTCCACAATAAAATTATTTTGTTTTCAATTTTGGGCTTTATTCCGGTAAAACTCGATCTATCCCATGTCATTTGAATAAATCTACTCTGATATATGCTGAGTACATATGCAGTTTTGAAACCGTTTTCAAAACGTTTTTAGTTTTGAAAACGCCATGTATACTGTGTGAAAACGGTTTTGAGTTAATTCAAATCAAAACTAAATTTCATGGGTTTGACTTGAAACTAGTTTGAAAACTTTAAATTCAGTTTCGATATTGCGCATGCGTACACAGCATAACGTTTTTGTCGCTTTGTGTTACAAACATACAAATAAAATAACAGTTGTGTTGTTTTAGTAAAAGTAAAAAAAAAATTGAAATAATGGTAAAACGAAGTATTTGAAGTGAAAAGGATCTGTCACTTACATCAGCCAAATGCGCCGAAATTGTTTTCATCTGTAAACTTGGTTTAAAAAATGCATGTGTAAACAGTTTCACGTAATTTTGACTGAAATGAGGTCTCGTGGCCGCGTGCCTGAGTGTCGGGTCGCGAATCTCGGGAACCGGGTTCGATCCCGACCGACGCCAAATATTTCTAATTTTTGTGGTGCTCTCTCCACGCCAGCAATGAGTGCCCGTGAGGTGAGTTTATTTTGACATGCCGAGCTGAAAGCGAGACCTGCAAATACGAGATCTCGCAAAAAAAAGTTACTGAGCGTGTGATACACAAGACTTTTTGTACCGACTTCTCCATAAATTCTTCGTATATTTCTCTACACTTTATTCTATGTTACATATCCTAAAAAATGAACATATATTTTTATCGGTTTTGCATTGCAAGTTTAATTATAATTGCTTACATTTGAGCTTAAAATGCGTAATTATTTTACATCTATTGAAAATATAACATACAAACATTAGTTACAGCATATTATTATTTTTATGACAAAACTTAGATATTTAAGTTACAACAATTAAAGATTTAGCCCTAAAATTTGTAAACATTTTGCTAATTATTCTGTTGAAAATAATCTTAAATTGACATATCACCAGAACAGTAATGCCAACTCCTTTTGCCGGCCTAGGTCAGCAACAGCGTATTTCTGGATGATTTTGAGTTCTGTAATACTAGTCAAAATGGACGGAGGTACGAAAAAGTTATTATTTTAAATTTCATGTGTTTTACTGCCTGAAAATTGTAAAATAATAACATTTTAGCAGTTCAAAATAAAAATAAGTCAAAACAATGTGGCATTATTGTACTTGTCAAAGAGTCAGGCAATAAAAATTATAAAAACACATTATATTGTAATATACTTTTAAAAATATATCACAAAAGCACAAAAAACGTACATAGATAATCAAATATTCATTAATGTGCACAATAAGTGAAATTGTGATAAATATCATTTGAATATTCGTATATTTTTTTATAGTTATGTAGAAGTAGAAAAAACGTTAAACACGCACGCATACACATTCACGCACGCTCGCACACAAACATCGTAAAATAATAAATTCGTTTTATTTCAGATACTAAAGGTAGGTATGTTTCTTTTTAGAGAACACAATAATTAACACAGGCACGAGTAATAAAAATTAAAGATTATTAAATTTTCTATGGATTTACATTAATACTGTTTCTATATATTTTATGGATAAATTTATCAAATTATCTATAATTTAAATCCCAGAGCCTACGCTTGAAACAAAGAAAACGCAGTTATTCAAATGTATGTAACTGACAGATAAATGCCACTATCAAAGAACTAACAATTTCAAAATAATATTAGTAACGTTTTAAAAAGAAAAAATCTGATGTGGCCAGCACATTACCTTCCGTCAGTTCTATGTATTTTGTATAAATTTCATACGGAAAGTTCCTTGCTAAATTAAATATTCTATTTCTTGTACATTACCTTCCGGCAGTTGCATGTATTTTATGCAAATTTCATACAGAAAATTATTATTTTGTGCCGTTTTCTATATACAGTATAATGTATCTGCAGAAATAAAAGATTTATTATTATTATTAAATTAAATATTCTATTTCTTGTACATTACCTTAAAGCAGTTGTCTGTATTTTATACAAATTCCATACAGAAAGCAAAAGATCCTATATTTCCAGTAAAAATTATGACAAACACACTATGTCAATTTCACTTGACACTGACATCTTTCAATCAGAATTTTCTTAATATAGTAGCTGTTTTCATAGCTATAGCTACTTTATGAAATTTAATTTCTTTATAATTTTTTAACTCTATATCCATTTAATATTAAGTATAAAATGCAGTCAAATCGTATAGAGAATAAAATATTCTTTAATATTTATAATAACATCAAATGTTTTTTCAATAAAAACTGTTAAAATCTTCAAATGATGGTACTTCCGGTTGACCAATTGTAACCAAAATCTAATCAGCTCTTCATATGGATGTAACGAAGAAGTACACGAAAAATTATAATTTTTGTAACTGTAGTATTAGAGTTATCGCAGACGAAAATTTTGTTACACACGCACACACACACACACATCCACACATACACACACACACACACATACAGACATCATCGTAAAAATAGTAAATTCGTATTCTAGGGACCCTAAAACGTGCTTATTGATTAAAAACTCATCATCGAATTTTTTGACCAAAGACAATACCTTCCTTACCTAAAGGTGACGGAAGGTAAAAAGTAAATAGATCAATAGAAAAGGAATTCATTACAGTTTCCAGCATAAGTAAATATGTAGGTATGTATTTAGATTAATAAAAATCAACGATTCACAAAAATGTGTAAGCTAATCCTCATTTTTGGATTAGGGAATTCTATTCTATCCCGGTATTTAAAATTTAATCTTCATTTTATTATAGCTCCGGTGGCGCAATGGTTAGAGCAACGCCTCATGTCATGAGTGCCCTCAGGGCTCTGGGTTCGAATCCCACTAAGGCATGGATGTGTGTGAATGTGAACCCACTCTGTAATTGGGATTTAATTCTGTTGAGGGGTTTTAAAAAAAGGTAGTTACTTGGATTAGATTAGACTATATTTTAAGAAATATACTGTCAAAATTATAGTAAAATTCGCTAATCCAAAAATAAGGATTAACTTAATCTTTTTTGTGACTCGGGCAGTAAATGGCGGGAGGTATTGTGTTGGCCACACCAGATTTTTTATTAAGTGGTAACGTATATGGCACATTACGTACATAACAGCCTGTATAAGAAGTCTAAAATCAGATAAATATTCCATACCATTCAGTACATCTTTTAAATTCACATAAAATTAAAAATTTAAAACATGCAATTATGCTACGTTTGTATTATAAATGTTCATATTTAAAATTCCATAGAATTTCTTTAAAATTGTGGAAAATCAAAATACATTTTTAAAAGTATAAATGTTTAAAATACAAAACTTCACAAATACAAGACTCGTAATTCGTTTTAAATCGTGTTCATCAATTATTATTGAGATAAAATTGAATCACGGTTTTCGGCTGATTTTTTATTCAAGAATTCATCATTAAAATTCTGTAAGCAATTGTGTGCTGCGTTAAAAGTTTGGTCAACTTTTATAATGCTTTCAAATTTTCTAAACATTTCAAGAAAAGTTTAAAAGAGTTTATTTGAGAGGGACGTGTAACAGCTGGTTGAACAGTTAATTTCTACCCTAATTATAAGATACTAAATAAAATAATAATTAAAGGGCACTTTCTGCTGTAGACTATGCCGTAAAATATTACTTTCTCCCTTTGATGGTCGTTATTTGAAAATAAACCTTATTATTAATATTTTAAATTTAGATTATTAACAACACCAACTGCCTATAAATTTTAAATTTATACCAATAACATTTTTCTTACTTTAGCTACATTTTACAATTAAATCAATAATTCGTTAGATATAAAAATGTTTTCTCTATTTCGGAATTAGAATGTAACATTGTAGCACGCATATTGATGTAAGAAGGAGCATCCTATTCTTAAACGATTTTTGGTGCTTTTTACCTCTCGCTAAGAGAGGTATTGGATTCATGCTAAAAATCGCATATCCAGATTTTAGTGAATAAGCACATTTTCAGGTCCCTAGAATCCGATTATAACATTTTTACGATGATATCCGTATGTGTGTGTGTGTGTGTGTGTGTGTGTGTGTGTGTGTGTGTGTGTGTGAATGCGTGTGAATGTGTGTGGATGTTGGATCCACGATTATAACATTTTTACGAAGATGTCCGTACGTGTGTGTGGATGTGTGTGTGTGTGTGTGTGGGGGGGGGGATGTATATGTGTGTGTGTGTGTGTGTGTGGATGTGTGTGTGTGGGTGTGTGTGTGGATGTGTGGATGTTGGATCCACGAATTCTCAAATACTATAAGACTTAAGACATTTTTAACTATACGGATTCCTCAATCTAACAATAATGGGAAGAGTTGATTAAGTTTTGGTAACAATTGGACAACCGGAAGTAGTAGTTACAAAAAAAATCATCTAAATATTATTTATCGAAAATTTATGTAAATACTTATATTAAAGAAAGTTAAATTCTTTATTCGATAAATATAAATTCATTATATTTATTTTAATTAATACAATCTCTTGATATGTACCACAAAATAGTAAATATAGAAATTATAAAATAAAAATAAAACACATAAATTAATAACTTCTTATAGATTAATTAAAATAAATATATTTTAAAATGTACCATCAAGGAAGAGAAACAACTTTTAATCTAATAAATGAAATAAATTCATTATTATATCAGATATCAACTTCTTTTGGATCTGAATGTTCGATAGCTCAATTCCGGGGGTGCGAATAAAAGAATTCGTGGTCTATGTACAACTTTATTTACATTTTTTCTGTCACGAATGACATCGAACAACTCCAACTATATACAAAACTTGCCCTTAAGTAGGGTCTAGCCGGTAGGCCAGTAGTGGGGGTGTAGTAGGGGGTAAGGCAAAGAAGTTCGGACTTAACACTGAAATTGTCTAATTTTTGTTTGGCATCTTTAATGTCATCCATATTATTCTGCAGCAATAATATGCGGTAAACAAAAATATGTCTATTGTAAAATTATCCTTGTCCTTGTACTTTTTGTATATTCCTTTCAGTACGAAGTAAATGTTTGTCAAAAGTATCAAAAATTGGTAATTATTTTGCCACCGTCAAATGTCAGGATCTTTATAATGCTTTACCTATTTACTGTTTGAGATCAAATACGATCCCCAATATTCAACAAAAATAGTTTGTTTTCATAATCGGAATCAGTCAAAAACTTCCTTCATGTACCTATGTGGTTGTCACTGACTGATGGCGTGTGATCGATTTCTCACGTTATTTACTAATTCATAGTTCAAAATATCATCATAATCCACACATATATTTAATATATTTATTTGTTAATAAATCTGCACTTTGTGGAAATGTAATGAACTTGCGAATAAACCGCTTATTCGCTATTCAACTACCGAATAATTTATTTCGCGAATAACATATTATTCTTTCGAATAAATTTATTTGCAAGTGAAAAGACAACAAAAATATATATTCGAAGGATAAATTTATCTAAACCTTTATTCGTAAGTGAAAATACCGGCCCTTAAAGTTTTTATTTTATCATAAATTTAACAAATACTATTATTGAAACAATGAATTTAACTGTTAGTGACATTTCCAGTTGACTGTAATATTAGGTAACATAAATTTGCTTTAATATTTGTTCAATTATCTGAATCAAAATATGTGTTAGAGCGTATTGCAACTTGTTATCAAGAAAAAATTGGCGTGGCAAAATAATTACGGAAGAATTTCTTGGGAAGAAATGGCCATTTTCTAGCATAAACCGTGCGATTAGGCGACTAATAGAAACTGGAGCAATTTTCAATAAAACTGGATCTGTTCATGAACTAATTCTGTATTTTCGTCATTTGTAAGAGTTACTGGATCTTCTACTCCCAGGTTAGATTTCAATCTTTGCTAGATTTATTTAAGTTGTATAAGTGGCCAGCTTATAGCAATCGAACGCACGGAAAATGGTTCGGGTGACGTCATGGCGAGCTTTTGTAGATGTGCGCTAAACCGCTCTTGTACTAAGCCGACTACAAATAACAAATTACATGTAGGTATTGTAGGTGGTAAAATGTAATTTATGCTACAAGGGATGTAGATACCTTTTATCACTCGAGGACGAGCGCCCGAGTGATAGCGAAGGCTTGCAAATAAGTACGAGAGGGGTCAAGTGTAACCTCTCGTGTTGCATATAATATTTTTTCCACTCCCCATGATTTATATTTCATCTGTTCATTTTACTGTGTAGGGAAGTAAGGACAATACTTACATCCTGTCGCTAATAGAAACCGATACCATTACAGTAAAATAAACATGCATCACATCCCTACAAACAATATCCTATAATAGCCTAGTTACGATGTCGGCAGTGTAAAACATATTTTTTTTTTTGTTTATTTGATACAATAGTATATTGTGTTAGTGGGAGTAAAAGTGATACTTTGTGTGGCGAGCATGGAAGTTTGCACGACGATCTAAGCGAGTCGGGCAATTGCATGCGAGGCACACAAAGACACTTTTATTCCGAATGACACATGAAATTTTTTTTTCAAACGCACTCCTTTTCTTTTTATTCGCTAATTCTATGTAGTTACTATGGATATTTGTTTATTTTATTTCTACGCGACGAAAAAAAAAAATGTAGTATTTTAAGGTAAAGTGTGTTAAAAAAAATTCCTGTCGGAGTAGGCTATGAACAAAGAAACGTATGTCATTAGGGTTCGGTACTTCATCAATAAAACGTATGTCAATTTAATAATATTTAATTAAATGTCAATTTGACATGAGATATTGTCAAAAATATTATCTAAAGAAATCGAAGCTTTTCTTTTTGACTCTTATTTTAGAAATGGAAACAAATTAGAAAACGGCGAATGTTAATATCCTGTATCCTTCTTTGTTGTCTTTTCTCCTTAAAATTACATTTCAAGATCAAATTTGACAACTTGACTTTTGAATTGAATAATGATCAGACACACGTTTCTCTGTTCAAAGCCTACTCAGAGTTAGAATTTTTTTATCACACTAATTTATTTATGCTGAGATTGGTTCTAGTCAAGGAGGATAGAAATGGAGTAAGCATTCAATGCTAGGATACGACGACCGTTCTAGCAGCCATGGTAACAGAGTTTCGTTTCGACCGATTCCGCAGTACCCTTTCAGAGCGCTGTTGTTCATATTTTATACTTAAAAAATATAAAATTAAATTTTTAAAATGAATACAAAATATGTAAGAATTGACAGTATATTTATATAAACTATAATACAGTACATACAGAAATATTCTAATATTTGTAAATACAAATAATGCGATTATATCCAATTCGTAGTGTCTTATTATATTATTATATGTAAATTAAGATGAACACATGGCCGCTCCGTGCGGGTGGGCAGGTTGTGCCCTGCACAAAGGCGCCTGACTTTGAGGGGCCCCGTTTCAAGACAGTAAAGTAAATAATAGTAAATTTTTATAAAATACTCTTATTCGCAAAGACAAAATTAGTATAAAACTTACAAATTAACGTGATAGAAGTGAACAATATATTTTTTAATTTGTTTGCATTAGAGCTCCTGTTATAGGTAAAATAATTATCGTATCAATCGGTTTGTTATTATTCTAACATTGTTATATTGAAATAATAACTGTGGAAATGTTGATTACAACAAAGAATATAATGATTATAACTCAAAAATATTGATTACAAGAATGAATCGCACAATGAATCCAATATTAAATACCTACTAGCATTTTGCGAAGAATCAAATGCTTTATGATTTACATACAATTCAGAAATATGTTGTAAAATTGTTGATTACAACAAACAATTTTGATTATAATCTATTGATTACAAGAATGAATCTAAGAAAATTTCATCAATATATTAGAAGAGCAAATGTATATTTTAAACTTTAATTTGCAAATTTTACGAGGGGAATGGGCACTAAAGTGTAGCATAGCACAAAGACGCCTTATACCCACGGAGCGGCCCTGGATGAACCTGTTCATCAATTCTTCTCAATTCTCTTTTCAAGGAGTTAATTAGAATTATCATAGAAAAATACAACAATACATGTCTGCAGTTGATTTTCACACTATCTTGGGGTGATATTGGGTTCGAAAGGCAAAAAGGCATGATTTCAAACAGCATTTGTATGACATCTACAAACGAATAAATAAATGTTAGATACATGTTAGTAATTAATAAGTAAATTAGACTTCATAGAATTTTAAATTAATAACTTACCTCCGGGAGTTACAAAAATCGAAAGAAATTAGAAAAGATTTTTTTTTCAAAATGATTATTTATTTCTTCACTGACAACTGACAAGTTATGATCCGAACATATCACCCTTGTAGATGACTGTGATCAAAACGCGCGCATAAATTGAATAAAGGGTTATTTCGAATTCTACCTAACCGATAGTGTCACAAATTAGTATCGACCGATTCCGTTTTTTTGGCGCTGCACGGTATCATGGCTGGGTATATAAGTGATTTCTCCTGGTGCTCCTTGGTTCTAGTCATTTCTACAACGTCTATAAACGTTTCTATAGTGACTTATTGACCTTATAGAAAAAATGCAATTCTTAGCTCGTCTATACGTTATAGATGATTATAGATTTCTATAAGAGACGTCTATAAACTTTAGTGTTGTCCAACAGTTGACAGTAAGAAAACGAAATATCTGTGTTTCTGTCTTTTTTAGTATTAGAACGAAGAGTATTACACAAGCGTTACATTATGTTCTTTTAGTGGACGAGAATTACAGAAAGTAAGAATGTTTGCACTTTTATTGCATATTGACAAAACATATGTCAAATTTGTTAACCTTTATTTTATATAGGTACATGTTTGCATCAGCACGAATTATCTAAAATAAAGAATGAAAACGAAAAACCAGACTGCTTCAAATATTTTGCAGGAATATCAAGATTATTGTTTCATATAAAAGTAGGTATTTAATATTTAAAATAACTCCGATATTTTTAATAACATTAAAATTATTTTAGTTCCTGCTGTTTGTATATTCATTTGGGTCTTTTCAAAATTCATGGATGTCAAAAGTAAAATTTGACAGATATTAATGACAACCTTACAAAAATATTGCTGATATTTAAGGCGCTTTTTTTAGGGGGAAAATGAAATGATATTACCGCGTACTGATCTGAACTGAACCACTCCTAAAAAGGACATTATATTTTTAAAAAATAAGAAGTAGAAGATAAAAACATAAACATATGCGTACAAAGCAGATTGGCACACCCAGCAATGGGTAATATGCCGTGATGATATATTTACTATATTTATTTAACTATTATTCACGAAAGATGACTATTCAAGGTCATTTGAGAGTCGTCTGATATAATATTACTTGTAGATAACTTCATTGCATTCGTATGCATAGATGTGCAACATGAAATATTTATGGACACATTTTAACTGAATAAATAAGAGTAATTCTTTTAAAAATGTTTCTTTCTAAATAATACTTTTCTGAAATATTTATGTTCTTCACTTATGTTTTTTCAAAATACAAAAACATAGACCTAGCTTATAAACCAAGGAATAGTAATTTGATTTAAACATCAACGCCACTGGGTAAATATTAGCACAGAGGGCAGTGTAGTCGATAATTAGGTATCTGTAATTCTACGACATATGTCATTATTATTTATAGTGTGTTAGAAAGTAATGGCACTATTTACGTATATCTGTCACACCACATAAATTAAATATAGCCATAGGTGAAATAATCTTTCTCTTTCTAATAGAAAATGTTGCTAAGCTACTGCTATAAAGTGATGTGTATTCTTTCTTCGAAAAAATGACCTTGAATAGTCATCTTTCGTGAATAATAGTATAGAATTATATTTATAATATAATAATATTCAGAATTTGCTTGTGGTTATAGTCTGTTGTATATGTGATTTGATTTTGACATATTAAATTCTTTTACCTTGGAGTATTTAAATATGGATGTATTTCTTATGGTAATAAAACATAATATAACGTGTCAAATTAATTAATTTCTTCTATTCATGTCATTTTAATATCAAATACTTACAAAAAAGACAAAATACATAGCAGTCAGTCATATTGACGTCACATTGACATTCGGGATCAGTTCAGGATCTATATGATCTTGTTTCAAAGGTGGTGCTTCGCGGGGGCGGGGACGAAGAATATGGGTAGTACAAGATCATTTATCCCCTTTTAAAAGAACGATTTAGGGTAGATGTGTGCTACTCAGAGTTGATCTTCTTGATAAAAAGAAAGCAGCTATAATTACCAGGACAATATGTTATAGAATTAAAATGTCTTAGGAAGTATTTTTTTCAAATAACATGCTTTTAATATTGTATTTGAGTATTAGAAAATAATAAATTCAAATAAATCTGTTTTTTCAATCATTTTTAAATGTATTAAATTGCATATTTTAACAATTTGTAACATTGACGTTATAAATTTCATAAGATAATTTTATACAGATCAAGCGAGTTATAGACAGTTGCACAGAATACCATTTTATGGAAATCTATAAGGCGTTCATTTATAGACTTTCTATAAGCTACAGATCTATAAGTTTATAGAAAATTAAGAGAATGCCTAGAATCCCAGCTTTAAATTCTGTCACTGGATCGGTTCGTAATTATCATGCCTTTGTTTATTCTACAAATTTCAATTATATCACCTACATAGATCATTCTGGATGTAGTGATGCTGAAAAGCTTAATATTTATTGCAAAAAGTACTCCACAAATAAATTAAAATTTGTGCAACGATTGTTCACATGCAAATTTATGGAGCACAATTTAACTTTTTTATGCTGTTCAGCATAAATCCAGAACACTCGAGTCAAACACGCTGACAAATACGTTGTTTGTTGGTAAACGTAACTAACAAAACAACAAAATAAATTGCCGGTATAAATTTTGGTTTAAAGGAGCCGGGCGTAAACTTTAATATCGCGGTTGCACACTGTTCAAGTAGCCGACGGCACCGAAGCCACGAACATAGGCGCCGAGTTCATAAAATTTTGTAAGGAGCATTTACTTTCTTGATTCAGATTCAAGTTATGTTCATTAATTTATTTGGGGCTGCGTAGCTGAGTGAGTTATATAACCAGTCGTAGTTTTGACAGCCCGGGCTCCAATCCGGTTGACGTTAAAACTCATATGCACAATAAATAATCGTCATATTCTTAAAATTTGACGTTTATGCATTATTTATTAAATAATTCTATTGTGGCAAGGCAAGTGCATAACAATAATAAGTAAATATTTTTATAAACTTTTCTAAATTATGATTTCAGGAACAATATTTCAACTCTGTTATCTTTGTTAGTCAAAATTCTTATCATTTTTCCTACAACTATACGTGTTGTCTAAATGTCAGCGGTCTAGACATTTATAGGGTCGCGAATTAAGTCTACAAGTTATTGAATCATACGTATACGGCTGATATTTAGCGAGATATTTGGTTATGTTTGCCATGTGAGGGCAGTGTATTCTTAATAAATGTCCCTATCCCCTGCACCCCTCAGATTTCCTCTCACGAAGATGATAACGTTTTAGTTTTTAGTCGGTATTAGATATTAATGTTGATAAGACATGTAGTAGTGTGAGTTTTAGTTTTGGGCGCGTGTTAAACGCCAGCACGCTGTTGCAATGTAACTATCTAGTTAATGTGATTAGTTTTGTTTAGCTAATTTTTAATAATAAGTTAAAAATATGTGTAAATAAATTAATATAAATTAGTTCACAGATATCCAAGTGTAAGTGTGTGTGTGTGTGTGTGTGTGTGTGTGTTTGTGTGTGTGTGTGTGTGTGTTCCTCCTCAATAAAGTAGTGGTCGTCAAATCATCGACCAGTTACTGTCATCAAGCAAGTCCCCTCGTGTAGTAATCCATTATGCGACGATTTAATGCAAATGCAGTGTTGCAATTCTTATGATAATTATTCTATGCTCTGTGCCATTTAAGCCATTCAGTAGATGGCACTGGCAACAGCGCAAATCTGAATTAGCCGAAATTACATTGGGCAAACGTGTCTCTTGTCTCTAATTTCAGCCAATCAGAGATGTCAAAACTATTCCCTATGCTCCGCAGTACTGAATGGCTTAAATGGAACAAGAACAAGATATACATATGATTTGGTCAGCTAGGTGTACGATAAGCAATAGTATTTTTACGTAAAATGACCAAAATATGTACAAGAGGAATGTACTAAATAATTCATATGTCCGTGATTAGCAACATTGAGTGTTAGACTAACAGATATGTAAACAACATATAAAAATAAATATTCCTTCCATTTTCACAATTTTTCAATTGCAAATCGGTACTTCAAATTCAAGATTAATACAAACTGTTTAACTTAATCTCAGCAAATAAAGTATTTTCTAAATAAAAAAAATCTATTCTTTTAGTACTTTTCACTAATTCAGACGATGTCTATTACTCTATTACGTTAGCATAGGACTGCAATTTCAAGACCCATAAAATCTAAAAGTTTTTCGCACTGCATGCTAAAATACTGTGTTCTTATAGTCTATAAGAAAACAATGCAGTAGGTATGTAAACAAAAAAATAAAATCATTCCATGCAAAACTTTGTATCGTAATAGACATTTTTACCTCTTTTCAACTATGAAGGCAAGACAAAAAAATAATGTTTCGTGTTATAAAGTTTGATAGTTAGATTGCAACAAATAATCATATTTTAGGATCCCTGGAATACAATTTTACATTTTTATGTTCTGAACGTGTATATTACTGGAAAAGTCCGAAGATGTGCAGAGTTAACATTGCCCTGGTAATGACAAATATACACTATTATATTTAATTTCACTTACTGTTTTTCTCATTATTAGATCTTATTTATGATTTTACCGTAGTGATTCACATTCACCGTAGACCCATGCAGAAAACGTATAATCGAGCGGATCTCGCGACTGGCGGTAGAGTGAAGAGAATGCTTCATCGCAAAAGGCTGATACTGCCAAACTGTTCGCCTTGCCCTATCCTAGAGGTCTGATGGAGCACTCGTTTGAAAGAGGAGTCCCTCTACATGACAGTGGTGCCAACTTTAAAAAACAAAATTTCTTTCATTTTTACTTCTTTGTACAAAGTAAAGGAAGTATTGTAATAGCGAAAAATTTCGGTTTTCAGATTTCAACGGAAATATCCATTTTTACCATCCCTGAATCCATTTTGACTAATTTCGTTTTGACGTCTGTACGTACGAATGTACGTACGTACGTTTTCTCGCATAACTCAAAAACGGAAAGCCGTAGAAAGTTGAAATTTTGTATTTAGGTCTGCTCTAACATCTAGTTGTGCACCTCCCTTTTTGGTCATAATAACCAGAAGTGGTACTTTACTTGAAGCCTATAATAGATTTTAATGAAAAATATAATCCAAAACTTTTCAATTTTGGTATATAAGACTTTTATGTCAATGGGAATAACATAGTAGAATTTGATTAAAATAGGCTAATCGGAAGTGATATATTACTTGAAGTTATTAACAGTTTTTCTTGAATAAAATGGTTTTATTTTGATTTTAGAAATAAATGCTTCAATAATAGTTTTCGAGTATTAAATTCTGCGTCTAGCACATACAATATTATTTAATTAGCCCTTTGTATAAGCGAGATATGTAAATTTAAAAATTATATACTTTTTGATTTTTGTAATAAAGCTTGCTATGGATTAGTACTAAAAAGTACAAAAAATTAGTATTGGGTCTATACGAGTATTTCACGTTGGTCTTGCGTACAAGGAAGTCGTGTGGTGTCCACATCAGATTTTTATTATTACAACGAGAAACTATAATGGTTACTTGTTATATTTTAGGATATATTTTGAAATTCATTTGTGGTCATACTTCATTTTACTAGTAATAACTATAACTCAACAAGAAACCTTATATGTAAATTTTATTTACCTTATAAGTTCTAATACTCGTAAAAATGAATTAGCGAGAGAGAAAAGTTGGGATACTAAATTTATAGATCAAACTAAATATTTAAGATATATTTTAAAATTTTGTGTAGTGCAAATATAAACCCCAGTAAATTATATACGCTCCGCGAATTGGCGCCTATGGCTAGAGCATTCACTTTCCAGCGCCGCCACCAGAACTTTAAATATGTTTATCCGACAATGGTTTCATTAGCACAATCGAGTAGAAGTTTCCGAATTCCAGCAAGTTTCGTCTAAATCAAAACATTCTTACACCGCTTTGTGATGTAAAACTTCCGTGAAACAACGGTAAATATTTATTCTAGCGACAAATTTGTCGCACTGGCTCAAGAAAAGTCTTCGACGCGGCTAGTTTTTACCAAACGTTACTTGAATTGTAAATCATTTAACGCAGAAATGTTGTTTTATGTAAATTCCTGACTGTATTTAAGAATCACTCGCAATCTATAAAAAGGAAAATGTCATTAATGGCTTCTGAAAGAAATGACCTAGGCGAACAACATTGAATCGTTAATATAAATAAACTAGATTTGAATTTCAAAGTAGCGTTAAAATTATTTTGTGAATATATTTTATTTAATTAAACTGATAATTGGGAGGTTTTTCTAAAGAATCCATTATGTATTAGCTGTATTCTTTTTAGACAAAATCTCAGCTCATCTCAGACCACTTCAGATAAATTCAGGAAATCGTTGTTCTTTTTGACACAACTGAGCTGAGTTGTTCTGAATAAACTCACTTCCCCAATTTGCGATGCTACACTACCAATTTACCAAGCTCAAAATGATTTTAAACACTCAGTTTGCATTTCAAGGTTATATAATACAACAAAATTGATATTCACACACAAAGATATACTTACAAGTAATATATTTATAACATTATCCATTCTTCGTTTATAAACAGTATCATAGATCAGAAATAAGTCAATAATATTGACAGCTGTTACAGCAAATACTATCGGTAAAATGGAAGGGATAAAATGGATTTAAACTTATTCTTTTTGCACACATCACAACTTCATCTCAAGTCAGTTATGTAGGGTAAAAAAGAATATAGTTATTATACGACGATTTCATGCATATGTAATGTTATCAGCCTATACCGGGTGTCTTAGGCCGACCGACACATGGGCGATTAACATGTAAAATTAGTTAATTGTGAATAGTATCTCCCCAGTGCAAGATATTAAGATGAAATTTTGCATGCTTATCCGGGGATACTATTTCTATGGATTTCAATTCAAATCAGTCAATTTACAAGTGTAATATTAGAATAAATTAAGAAAAATTGTAGAAGTACCATGAATGTTATTCATATCTTGAAAATAATAGTATCTAAGCAACAGCTCTGATAGAGTAGGGGTAACGTGCGCGCTTCACAATTTAGAGAGTCGGGTTCGAAACCAACCGACAGCAATATTTATTTTTTAATTTTTTCTTTTCAAAATAATTTTTATTATTAATATGTTTTTAATCTTTTATTAATATTTAATTTAATAAAGTGGATACATTGTACGTAACAAGATTTATTTATTTAAAAAATATTTTATTATTTGCTTTATTGGTTTATTATAAATTAAATTTCTTCAAATTATAGTTACCCCTGACGAAAACAAAAAAACAAGAACATTTGATTTGAATAATCAAACGTCAAATGCAGATTTGTATTGTACTATCTTTATTTGTTGCTAGTGTTATTTAAATAATATGGATTTAACTACAAAAGATAAAATTCGTATTGTGAAATTATTTCACATTGGTAATAGCCTACAGCAAACTGCTGATGTATTTTCTGCCGAAAATCCAGAAAAAGTAGTTAATAAATCCCGTGTAAGGCGTATTATTAACAGATTTGAAGAAACTGGGTGTGTTGCTAATCACACAAAGCAGGAAATACAACCAATTGAAAATGAATTTGAAGAAATAATAATTGCGCGGGTTGAAGTGGAGCCTACTATTAGTTTAAGAAGTTTAAAAATGGAATGTGGAATAAGTAGAACAAAAATTGCTAGAATACTTAAGAAAAATGGATTTAGAAGTTACAAGGTAGGTAACCATCAAGAATTGCGAGACGGCGACGAAGAAAGAAGAGCAACTTATTGTGAAACAATTATGGATAAAGCCAATGAAAACAGAAACTTTTTGTACTCCCTCTGTTATACCGATGAATGCACATTTACTCTTCATAACGAACCGAATGTGCAAAACTTTCGCCACTGGTCAAAAGATAAACCAACTCTTCAAAATTTATCAAGAACCCAATATCCCCAGAAGGTTAATGTTTGGGAGGGAATTTTGGGATCACACATTATTGGACCATATTTTATTGAAGGGACATTGAACGGTCCAAAATATTTAGATTTATTGCAAACAGTAGTTGGGCCTAGACTTACAGAATTAAATATGGAGAGGATATGGTTTCAACAGGATGGGTGTCCAGCGCATAACGTGCAAATTGTCAAAGAATATTTGGACAATTCATTTCCAGATTCTTGGATTGGTTTAAATGGACCAATTAATTGGCCGGCAAGGTCTCCTGATCTAAGCCCCTTAGATTTTTTTCTTTGGGGTCATTTAAAATCAAAAATTTACGGCCATTATGAATTGACCACTTTAGAAGACCTGAAAGCGGCAATAAGGAATGAATGTAGGCTTATTTCTAATCGACAGCTAAGCAACGTGAGACAGCAATGTTACGATCGTCTCGGATTTTGCTTAGCGCAAAACGGCGGCCATTTTGAATATTTATTATAATTTTTAAATTTTAATGTTGTAATTAGTAGGTACGATTTAATATTTTTTAAATAAATAAATCTTGTTACGTACAATGTATCCACTTTATTAAATTAAATATTAATAAAAGATTAAAAACATATTAATAATAAAAATTATTTTGAAAAGAAAAAATTAAAAAATAAATATTGCTGTCGGTTGGTTTCGAACCCGACTCTCTAAATTGTGAAGCGCGCACGTTACCCCTACTCTATCAGAGCTGTTGCTAAGACACCCGGTATATATATATATATATATATATATATATATATATATATATATATATATATATATATATATGTGCAAGAAGAATAATCTAAATAATTCCGAAGAATAAATTTGAGACGCAATGTTGAGTGCTTTTTACGATAACTTCAATTTCCTACATTAGCAACATTGAATGACAGATACGTAAACGCATAACCTATAAAAATAAAAACATTCTTTTAATTTTCACAATTTTCGATTTCAAATAAAATTTAATATGCACCTATGGGCACTGAAGTTTCTTTTTATGACTTTCCACATTCGTGATAAAAAAATAGACTTTCAGTACCTTGACACATAAATAACTATAGCTACTAGATAAATTACAGCTGACTCGTCCACCATTTTGGAGCCACTTAAATCATTCAACATCAGTGTAACACATACGCATATGACGGATTGTTCTGCACCAAATTGTGCAAATTATCTGTTGGGAAATGGTTATAATTCTTACAAGTACTTATGTTTTATTATTTTTACCGGTTTCAGGATATTATTCCACTGTTTACATGTACAAAAGTAGGCTGGTAACTAAGTAATAACTGTATCTGTATGGTAATATTATTACCATACTGACTTGTCAACAACGGTCTACAAAATGAAAATAAAATGAAAATACTCGTATAATGCTCTTCATTAATACATACAGCTAAAGTTAGCCTATCTTTCTAAATACGGTCTACTTTATTCTAAAGTAATAAACATGTGGAACAAAGTACATAATTTGAATATTTGTCATATTGACATATGTCAAAATAATTGTTCTGTTAATCTGAAAGTAGCATTAATGAGAGAATTTCAAAAAATTATATTTATATATAGTCTTCATTTTCTGAAACCGATAAACTATTGAACAAACCACGGATGTTATTAATCATAACAAGCCTTAGATGTCTTAAAATCTTCGCTCTACGAGCTCGAATTTCAAACCGACATCTTCGGCAGTTATGATATACATAACATTCCTAGGTATGTTAATAGCTAAAAATAATAATAATAATAAGTATAATATTGCAAATATGTAAGTTATATTTAATTATGAAAAATAGTTACTACATAAACTTATAAGAAATGTACTTTTATTTCATAATTTATTGTGTTCATTTTGGCACTAATATAGCGGACGAGTCAGCTATGTATTTATCTAGTAGCTATATAAATAACTATTGCGTCAGGAAAGTAAAAAGAGAATTAGAAATACCGTCAAATATTCAAATGAAAGCTGTGAACAATCATTTATTGAACTCTGCATTATTGCAATACCTTCTCGTAAATGTTTACAATAATTCTTACGATTATGAACATAAGAATATAAATATTTTTCATGGTTCTTTTCAAATATCAATAAGGCAGTATCGACTATCTACGAGTACAAAACAACATAAAAAACATCCACCACTGAGACCCTAATCTGTATAAACCTTCGTCAACATGTGTGACATCACATTTTATTAAAAAAAAAAAAAAACATCCTATACTCTGTTGATGAAAGATTAGATAATATTATTCTGTATTTCATATTGTAAGGGCACTTTTATTTAATTACATATTCCATGAGTACCGCATCGTTTTTAATTGATACAATAATTATTAATAATACTGGCTACCGGCGGCTTATGTTAGATGACAACAGATATAGTTTCCATAGTGTAATAACAAAAGCCATCATTCTACGTAATCAATAAATTAATAAACCAAATTACCGTTTCCCTGGAAGCAGTTTCATGTTATTATACGTTTAAATATTGCTGCGTTATAATCAAATATTTAAATAAACGCTATAAGTGAAACAATACTAATGCTGAAATTCTGAACCAATCTAAAAGACTTACAGATTTGTAAATCTATAAAAAACTAACAAAAACGCATCTATTTTTGTTGATAAATATAAAATAATACATGAGAATGGCAGCTTTCGTTGCGATTTTGTTCATTATTTACAGATTTACAAAACTTGAGACTTATAGATTAGGTCAGAATTGCAGCATTAAACTGTAATGTTTAACAAAACATTGTTATGCGATAAGATTTGTTCATATTTTTCGTTTCATTATGATCACTTCTACCCTTATTGGCAATTTCCTCTATTTAGTTTGATTTTTTACCTAAAAATTACGGCAAGGAATAAAAGAATGCAAGCTGCTTCATCAATCTGTACCCGACATTACGCTAAACCATGAACTGAAGTTTGAAGTCGGCAATGATTAAGCTTTTGTTCAATATAATTAAATAAAAAATCTGATGTGGCCAGCACATAACCTCTCGCCAGATATTTTACCTGGTTGTACGCATAAAACGAAAAATATTTTTAATTGCAAATACATATATTCATGTCTCACTACAAAATAATTCTCACATATACTTGCAAAATCTATGGGATATTTTAATATAAATTATGTACAATGCATACATTTTCTTTATATTCAATATCCTGAAATTTTCTTTTTCCACTTTCCTTTTCTTTTTCTTTATATTCGTCATTTTTTTGCAAATTCCTTTTATATTCTTTTTTACGTATATTCTTTTGCGTTATTGACTTTTTTTTATTTTCATAATCTTCATAATGTACATATATTTATGACAGTGGCATACAAATATTTTTGACAGTGACATTTATGTGTCAATTATAAACATTTGAATTTCTTGCCTTGTAGTAGTTTGATCTGAGATTTTTTTATGTATTTTTTTATCTCTAAATCTGTAGAAGATATAATAAGGAATTTATATTTATCGGTATAAAGAATTTAACGTTCTTTACATAAATTTTCGATAAATAATATTTAGATCTGGATATGCGATTTTTAGCATAAATACAATACCTCTCTTAGCGAGAGATGATAAAGAGAACTGAAATATATTCTGTACAATTTGTCCAGTTGTAAAAGTTGTAGGGCTTTAAAGTCGACCAATTACGAATCATCTTCTTAATAAATTGAAACCCAAAAATCAAGTTGTTCCAAAAACAATATTTGTTGGTTGAATTGCAATTAAAGACGTATACTTAGATTTATAGAAATGCCTGTTTCTTTCACTAATCAAGAATACACCGACATGCATTTGGTTTACGGAGAAGTGTTTCAAAGCCATTAATAACAAGTGTCTTATTCATGTTCAACCTCTGACTTCAAACCTTCAAAAGTGAAAAGTGTTGTTGTTTTCGCTCAAAGTACTGCGATTTTCAAACAATTCTTTATGCACATAAATAATTGTTATTAGTCTATCTTGAAATGCTTTTACAACAATTGTAACAAACAGATAAGAAAAGAAATTATTACAGATTACAATACTTCGCAACCTTGTTTATTAAGTGGTAATGTATGACACGTTACTTACATAACACCCTGTATTTAAGGAAAAAGAAAACACATGATTTAATAATAATATACTTATTTTAATTTCCTACACTTTGTTTTCTAATGTATGTTTATGTTTGAATTTGTAGTTTATTTATGTTCAAAGATAAAGCATTCCATTAATTAACAGTTATCTAAGTGCTTAGTGTTATGGTATTAAACTCTACTCTTAAAATACATTGCCAGCAAATACAAAGCTAGTATTTCGCCTTTGTGTTCATCGATTTGTATTCGAGTTAAGAATATCTTATTATGCACTAAAAATAATATCGCGTGAATTTCACAAATAAACGTTGAGATATATGACATAGTTTATTCAAATAAGTATGTATTAAGTATTTTTGGAAGCATGCAGCTTAAAATTTGAAATGCATACTTCCTGTATGTACTTACACGTATATGTGATATGGCTTTATTTTCCATGCAATTGTATTTTTACAACAACAGTTATACAAAATCAATCTTTTTTTCTACGAACAAAAACGAAAATCATATTGTAACGTGGAACGACCGCCGCTGTCGCCACGCCGTCGCCGCCGCTGTTGCCACGTCGTCGAAGCCGCGCCGCCGTCGCTGCAGCAATGAGCGTGTGTCTATTTATAGCGATGACGCAATCGCGCTAGCAGCCGGGCTACGTAAACAAATCAGTCGCAACGTGTTTAAATTATTTCCGGTCGCTTGAACCTTTTGTGTTCATTGTTATTATGCGGTCGAACATTCTAGGGCTTTTCTAGAAGATAATTTCAGCTGTATAAAAGGGACGTAGCTATGCTGGCGAGATAGTTCAGTTGAGGCCCTGATCACACAACATTAGTTATGTGATCGGGGGTTGACTTACATAATTCAGTTCCATTAGTGAAGAATTGTGGCATACAGACAGTCGGTAATAATGAAGCTGTGGAAGTTAGACAGAGAGTTACATAATATGACAGATAGTGCTGTGAAAGAGGTGACTTCTGTCCGAGCAGTTGAATATACAGACACTGTTGAGTCAGTTAAGTATACAGACGCTGTGGAGGTCGGTAGGCGGACAGTTAAACGTGATATAAGTTTATAGTGATATAAATATAGTGATATAAATATCGCTTACAGTCTACAAGAGTCTGCAACAGACCGACAGTCTAAGATTGGAACGCGTAGTGAAATAAATAATTTGTAATATTGTGGAAATAAATAGTAGTGTTAATTAGTTAAGTAAATAGTGTTAGTGTTATTGTTAGTGTTATCTAGTTAATTATGTTGAATATTATGAATCACTCATGCCTTGAAAATATATAAATAATATAAATTGTAATCTAAGCAACATTAGTAACATTAAAAAAAGATTTGAAATATTGAATGTATGTCAATTAAATAAAAGGATTTATTTCGTGTTAATGAATATATATGTATAGATATCCCATACAATTCTAATAGGTTATGGGCCCAGCAGGTATTTATGAAAAATAATAAATATGGCTAAAAATAATACTACTAATTTCCATATTGAACCGCTGAGAAAGAACAATTACGACACCTGGAAGGTGCAGGCACAGGCAATTTTGATAAAAAATGGATTATGGGGCTACGTTAATGGAGAAATTTCTACTCCAAAAACAGAAAATGAAAAGATTGCTTATGAACAACAAGATCTTCTTGCAAGATCTGATTTATTATTGATAATATCTCCGTCAGAATTACGTCTAGTAAAAAATTGTATAACTTCCAAAGAAGTATGGGATATTTTGAAAAAGACCTACGAAAGTAAAGGACCAGCGCGAAAGGCTACACTATTGAAAAAACTAATTCTAAACAAAATAACCGATGAAATGGACATTTGCGATCAAGTAAATGACTTTATGGAAACTGTGAGCAAACTTAATGAAATGGACATTAATATAAATGGTGATTTATTAAGTATTATGCTGCTATACAGTTTGCCCGCTTCGTTCGAAAATTTCCGTATAGCCATAGAATCTAGAGACAATTTACCAAGTCCAGAAGATTTAAAAATAAAAATTATAGAGGAACAAGAAGCAAGAAAAAATAATTCTAGCATAGAAGGAGCATTCTATGGAAAATATAAAAAAGGAAACAAGGAATGGAGAAACAAATATAGTCCACAAAATAAACGTACGATTATAGAGTGCTACTGTTGCCATAAAAAAGGACACAAGGCCAAAGATTGTCGTAAAAATGTGTCAAACACAAATTTCAATATCATGCCTTTGTGTTTAGCGACAGAAAGAGAACCAGAAAAATTTGAAAAAGATAAATGGTGTTTAGATAGCGGATGTACGTCACATATGTGTTACAATAAACAATTATTTGACAATATTGACACAAATGAAACATCTACTTTAAAATTAGCTTCAAATGATTATACGAGTACAGTCGCCGGAAAAGGAAAAGTAACGATCAACGTTGAAGAAGCAAAAAAAATTAATTTGTGGAATACTTTATATGTTCCAAATTTGTCTACAAACTTTATATCAGTAGCCAAAATCACTGACAATAACTATACTGTACTTTTTTCAACATGGCATAAAAAGTTAGGTCACGTAAACGAAAATAATCTAAAATTGGCAATGAAGAATAAGAAAATGAGAGGACTTCATTTCAATGAAAAGGAGAAATTACAAGATTGTGAAACTTGCATAAAAGGAAAAATGACAAGAAAACCATTCCCAAAAGATAATATTAAGAATAGAACCTCAAAACCTTTAGAAATAATTCACTCCGACGTATGTGGACCAATGCGGAAAATCACTCCCGGAGGATCAAGATATTTTGTAACATTTACAGATGAATATTCAAGGTACTGTAAAGTATATTTTATAAAACATAAAAATGAAGTTTTAGAAAAGTTTAAGCAATATAAAGAAGAAGTAGAACGTTTTATGGATAAAAAAATAATATTTCTACAAACAGACAATGGAAAAGGAGAATATTGCAACAAAAAATTCAATGATTATTTGAGTCAACAAGGAATACAAAGAAGATTGACAGTACCATACACCCCGCAACAAAATGGACTTGCTGAACGCAAAAATAGGACACTACTCGACAAAGCAAGATGCATGTTATTAGATTCTAATGTACCAAATAGATTTTGGGCAGAAGCTATTTTTACTGCAAACTATTTATGCAACAGAATACCTTCAAGAATAATAGAAGATAAAACTCCTTTTGAAAAATGGATGGGAAAAATTCCATCGGTCAATCATCTGCACATATTTGGATCGAAAGTGTTTGTATTAGACAAAAAGAAAAATGGCGGAAAATTTGCCCCAAGATCAGAAATAGGAATATTCATGGGATATTCTGAAACAATCAAAGGATACAGAATTTGGATGCCAAAGAAAAATAGAATTGAAAACTGTAGAGATATAAAAGTACTGAATAAAATGTTCTACAAGAATAAAGAAATAGAAAATTCAATAGCAACAGAAGAAGACGATAAAGAAATTGAAATAATAATGACAGAAAAGGCAGAAACTAATAATAGAGAATCTGATGAAATTGTTCAAACAACTGAATCACAAACAGAAGAAATAACAGAATATGAATCACAATCAGAAGAATATGAAACACAAACAGAAGAAATTACGGAATCCAGCGAACCAAATAAACCACGAAGAGAAAAACGAACACCAGAATGGTTAAAAGATTATGAAACATTATATATTTGTACAGAAGAAAACGATGAAACACACAGTGAGTGGAGCGAAGCTATTAAAAGCGAAATAAAAGCACATTTAAAAAATGATACCTGGAAAATAAAAGAAAAAGATGAAAATATGAAAATGGTTGGTTGCAGGATGATACTTAAAGACAAACTTGGACCAGACGGTAAAATAGAAAGAAAGAAAGCAAGATTAGTAGCAAAAGGGTATACACAACGACCAGGAATTGATTACACTGATACGTACGCACCAGTTACAAAATTAAGTTCCATTAGAATGTTATTGGCAATGTGTGCCGAAAAAGATATGAAATTATACCAGATGGACGTAACTACAGCTTATTTAAATGGAAATATTGAAGAAAGAATCGTCATGGAAAAACCAAAAAATTTAGAGAAATATCTCTGTGAAATAATGATCGAAGAGGGAAATGCCGATGACATCTCAATATATACAAAAGCAAAAGAAATGCTGGAAAATCTTAGAAAACCAGGCAAAGAGAAAGTTTGCGAGCTTCAAAAAGCATTATATGGACTAAAACAAGCTGGTAGACAATGGTTTAAAAAACTTGATGAAACTTTAAAAGGAATGGGATTCAAACAATCAAATGCAGACCCATGTATCTACGTAATGGAAAAAACGGGAGAATACACTGTGATTGCCATTTACGTAGATGACATAATAATAGCTTACAAAAATCAAAACATGCTTGCCTATGTGAAGAATATTTTAATGAAGACATATGAAATGAAGGACATTGGACAACTAAATTATTGCTTGGGTATAGAATTTGAAATAAACAAAAATGAGATAAAAGCATCGCAGAAAAATTACATAGAAAAATTATTAGAGAAATTCAACATGAAGGACTGTAAACAAGTAAGTACTCCAATAGAAACAAATTTAAAATTAGAGAAAAATTCTACGAAATGCGAAGACTTACCGTACCAACAACTAATTGGAGCTTTGATGTATCTGGCAGTTGCTACAAGACCAGATATACTCTACGCAGTATCACATCTCAGCCAGTTTAACGAATGTTATGGAAAAGAGCATTGGACAGCAGTCAAAAGAATTCTACGATACTTAAAAGGTACGAAAACACTGGCTTTAACTTACTCAAAAATTAGAAAACCTTTAGTAGGGATGACCGATGCAGACTGGGCATCATGTTTCCTAGACAGAAGATCTTACACAGGATATTGTTTTATCTACGGAGGAAGCGTCGTAAGTTATGAATCACGAAAACAACGGACGGTTGCACTTTCAACAGCGGAAGCCGAGTACATGGCGATGACTGAGGCAGCGAAAGAAGCGATTCATCTACACCAATTAATGAACGATATAGGTATAAATCAAGAGAAAATCAAAATTGAAAACGACAATCAAGCTGCACAAAACATGGCGAAAAATCCTGTCATAAACTCAAAAAGTAAACATATAAATATAAAAGAACATTTTATCAAAGAAACAATAGCAAATGGTCAAGTAGAAATTGAATACAAACCCACCGAAATAATGGAGGCAGATTTATTTACAAAAGCTGTACCAGGACCAAGACTCATGCAACTAAGGAAACTAATCGGACTTTACTAAACTTATTTTCAAGAACATTCGAAAGGAGGAGTGTTGAATATTATGAATCACTCATGCCTTGAAAATATATAAATAATATAAATTGTAATCTAAGCAACATTAGTAACATTAAAAAAAGATTTGAAATATTGAATGTATGTCAATTAAATAAAAGGATTTATTTCGTGTTAATGAATATATATGTATAGATATCCCATACAATTCTAATAAATTATAGTTTTGGTCTTAATTATTTTTTATTAATTGTTTAATATTAGTAATAGTAACGTTCATTATAGTTTAATAAACACTTTATTTAATTAATAATAATTGTTTAATATTTACACTTCACCCAAATAAATAAAAACGTTACAATATTTAAATACTTTGCTAACCATACAAGCTATTATTTTTTTTCTTACCATGCGAGAATACGAATACATATTATAAATACTGAGGAAGAAGAACAGAAAGATAATTATTTTCCAACATGTGTAAAAGTTTCGGTATGAAAAGTCAAATGGTGAAATTTTATAGTAAATCGCGAACAGTATACTTTTACAATGAGCATATTATTTGTCTTTTTAGCTACAAATGGCAAGTTCAGCACTATTTCTTCTTGGTATATATTTACAGCTTGCCCGCCAAGTCGTAACCGACCAGTTTGGATGCGCAGTAGCCTTGCCTTCTAATTGTAGTAATTGTGGTGGAAACTTAAGACCCTAGCCAGCAGCGTATCTATCTGTTTCTTTCTATTGCGTTCTCTCTCTCTCTCTCTCTCTCTCTCTGCGTACTACTCATCCCCACAGCTCACGGCTCGGCGGTCAAGCTGTAAAAATTTATTGTTATATATTATCAATATTAGAATTAAATATACAAACTTCACATTAGTGCAGTTAAAGGTTAATATTGAGTTGCCAAATGTGACCAATATCAGCGTTCGTCGTTAACAATGTTTTTCTATTTCGGTGTTCTTATGAGTCTAGAAAAACACTGTTTGTCACTGAAAATACGGCTCGTTTTCCAAACTTAGACTCGTACGTTAACAGATTGCCTTATGATACTTGTGTTTTAATGTACTATTTATACAAAAATATGCTGGGTAAAAATATGAACCCCCAAACAGTACCTACTAATGCTAGTAATGCCTAATTTTGAGAAAAATTCATAGCAATTTAGGCTATAGAATAGAGCCAAATTTTTCCAATACTCATTATTATGAATTCTTTTTATGACACTCTTGCAGAAATATCGAAGTCTCATTGTTGTGACTTGACACTATTTCGTGTTTGATTAATATAAACAGATTAATTGTTTATCTGCAACTTATTGTTTTGAGGATTATTCAACCATAATTTTTGATTGAAATGAGGTTCAAGGTTTCCAGGTACAAGTAGAACAAGAATACAAATCTGAGATTGTATTCTCTCCAGTATGTGCCCTACGGTACATTATCCAATTACATCTTAGAGTGCCCGTGAGATATCGTACGTTATCCGTTTACGGCTACATACCTATGCAGTGTATGGAATGCACAATGCATAATATTAGTATGCGTTGATCGTGTTATGTACTTATCTTACTATAAAATTTTAAATGGAAATTGCCTTCCTTGCATAAATAAATTGGAAACACGGAGTATATTTTAAAGTTGTATATGTTATAACAGTACAATTTATAATATTTCTCGACTATTTTTTCCACACATAACTGCCACTTAAGTACATTTTTCATATTTAATGTTTAAATTGCAGATAATAAGTGAAAAAGGAACAATGGAAAGAACACGAGAAAATGCGAGCACGACAAATTCATCGTAGAAAATTTACCACAGAAAACGCGTCGTAAAAAAATTTATCGCGAAAATATTTCATCGCAAAAAAATTCATCACACGAATATTTCTCGCTTATATTAGCTTCTGTTAGGTTAGCGTATTCTACGCTGGGCTAGATATGATTAGCTTAGGGTTGGTTACGTTAGGTAAGGTTACGTTTTTTCTTACTATGTATTTCTCTGCGAAGAATTTTCTTACGATGCATTTTCTGTGATGAATTTTCCATAAACACAAATCATATGGTGAATTTACTTTCTTTTGTGAATAGTTAAGTACATTAAAAGATTTTTACTATTTTCAAATTTCATGTTACAATATTTCTTTTATAGGCGACACCAGTTCCGATATTTCATCCATACGCACGAAATAAGCCAGTAGGAGTTTGACTCCGAATGCACATTCAGAACGCGACCTCCCCACTATTCTAACTGATCTGAAAGACGATTTCCAATAGGATTTAGGAAATCGTCCTACCAAATCCACATACACACATATTTATAAAAAAGTTAAACATGTATTATAAAAAAATCTGGTGTGGCCAACACAATACCTCCCGCCGAGTCACAAAAAAAAGTTTCAGTTTTTTGGATTAGCGAATTTTACTCTAATTTTGATAGTTTATTTCTTAAAATATAGTCTAATCTAATCCAAGAATCTACCTTTTTTAAACCCCTCAACAGGATTAAATCCCAATTACAGAGTGGGTTCACATTCACACACATCCATGCCTTATAGTGGGATTCGAACCCAGAGCCCCAAGGGCACTCATGACATGAGGCGTTGCTCTAACCATTGAGCCACCGGACCTATAATAAAATGAAGATTAAATTTTAAATACCGGGATGGAATAGAATTCACTAATCCAAAAATGAGGATTAGCTTAAATGTTTTTGTGAATCGTTAATTTTTATTAATCTAAATACATACCTACATATTTACTTATGCTGGAAACTGTATTAAATTCCTTTTCTATTGTTCTATTTACTTTTTTTCTTTTTAAAACGTTACTAATATTATTTTAAATAATTAGTTCTTTGATAGTGACATTTATCTGTCAGTTACATACATTTGAATAACTGCGTTTTGTTTAAAGCGTAGGTTCTGGGATTTAAATTAAAATTTTATAAATTTATCCATAAAATATATAGAAAAAGTATTAATACCAATCTATAGAAAATTTAATAATCTTTAATTTTTATAATTACATTAATCTCAAGAAACTAACATTTAAAGGTATTTTTCGAAGAAAAACTATTTCGAGCTTCTAGTAAAGTGCCATTTCCGGTCATCCGATTTTCACCAAAATCTAATAGGCTCTTTCCATTACAGAAAAAAATCGAAATACAAGGTTTCAAAATTTTCCGAATAATAGTATTTGAGTTAGAGTGGAGGATCCACACACACATACACACAGACATCATCGTGAAAATGTTTAAATTGAAACTTTAAAACGTGGTCATTTACCAAAATCGCGATATGCGATTTTTAGCACGATCCCTATACCTCCCTTACCAAGGGTAGCGGGAGGTAAAAAAACGCAGATTGTTGACAGAGACCACTCGTATTCTTGTTGGGACTCTTGAGTACTATTGGAATTGGGCTTGTGCCATTGTGATTACATTATTAAAACAAACAATATATCACATTGGCACACCCAGCAATGGGTAATAGGCTATGATGATATATTTATTTTTATTTATAACAATATATCAAAAACGGGACCCTGGAGACGTTCTAAAATTAAAATAAAGAATAACTTCACGAACTAGCGCGCACTAAAGAACTGGATGCATCAAACGCGAACTTTGTGGCCAATTTACGGCCTCCAAGAGCGAGTAGTAATAATAATATTATTATTATTAATAATAATAATAATAATAATAATAATAATAAATTTATTGGTATTACTTGACTGTTAGTATGATGTTAGAGATGATGAAAAATAATAATAAATAATATATATATATATATATATATATATATATATATATATATATATATATATATATATATATATATATATATATATATATATACCGGGTGGAACATCATACCTGTGTACATAGGCGATTCATATGAGAAAAACAGTTTTTTCGTGCGCATTGCTCCCCAAATTATTTTAGACAAAAATGCTTCAAATAAATGTTGTAGAGCATAAAATTCTGCATCTAAATCAATAAACAGAATTACTTTTACATGCTTTGTAACGACAGAAATTAAATAAGAAAATATTGATAATTACGTTGAAAATATCAAATAGCCATGGAATTGAAACAAAAATAGAAACAAATAAATGTCTGACGTTTGACAGATAAATAACTAATTTGACGGTAAAATATCAAAATGAATTCAGTTTATTCTAACGAAGAAAGGGTTTTTATAATAAAAACTTTTTATAGTGGAAATTGTTTACGTATAGTTAGAGATTTATTCGCCGTGAAATTTCCAAATAGGCCAATTCCAAGCGCTACAACAATACGCGCGTATGTTAAAAAATTTGAATCCACGGCAAGTGTTGCGGCGGAAAATAGTACAGGTAAATTTAAATTTGAATATTTTTTTAAGAGATTTACAAACAAATCATATCTTTATTTATAGGAAATAAAAATAATCGCATTAATTTAGAAAACGAACAAAGAGTTCTGAAATTAATAAATTTTAATCCTAAATTAAGTTCAAGAATAATAGCGCAGGAATGTGAGATTGCTCATTCTACTGTATTGCGCATTCTTAAAAAACATAAATACCACCCTTATAAGATGCAATGCCATCAAGACATTTCGCCCATTGATGAAGAAAGTAGGCGAGTTTTTTGTGAAGATATGCAAGAACGAGCAAATCGGGATCGTGATTTTCTTCCATCTATTTGCTTTACCGATGAGTGTACTTTTACATTAAACAATGAACCAAACGTTCAAAATGATAGGCACTGGGCTCTAGAAAATCCAAGATTAAATGTTACCACCAGAACGCAATATCCTCAAAAAATTAATATTTGGGCAGGCATTTTTAATAGCAATATTATTGGACCATTTGAGATCGTTGGCAACTTAAATTCTGAAACATACTTAGAACTCTTGATTAATGAGATCGGCCCTGCATTAGACAGCGTAGCGCGCGAAAATCAGGAGGTTTGGTTTCAACAAGATGGCTGTCCAGCTCATTTCGGAGTAAGTGTTAGAGATTATTTAAACCAAGCATTTCCAAATCGCTTGATTGGTCGTGGTGGAACTTTAAATTGGCCAGCCAGATCTCCTGATTTAGCACCTTGCGACTTTTTTTTATGGGGTCATCTTAAATGTAAAATTTATAAGCAGCGCCACCCAAATATTAATTCATTGAGAGAAGCTATCATGGAGGAGAGCGCCTTAATCACAAATAGGCAGCTCGCTAATGTAAGAAATTCATTCTACAATAGACTTGGTTATTGCTTGGCTGAAAACGGAGGATTATTCGAATATTTGTTATAATAATAAATTGTAGTGATTATTTTATTCAGAGAATTACTGTTTGAAATTTGAATTGTAGTAGATAGGTCTTAATGTTTACATGAATTATTTCCAATTTAAAAAGATTTTCAATAAAAATCCTATAAAAAATAAATATTTCATTGAAATGTACAATTGTCGTAATAATAGGTATGGAGATTTTTGTATGAATTTAATTTACCTATTTATTTGTTTCTATTTTTGTTTCAATTCCATGGCTATTTGATATTTTCAACGTAATTTTCAATATTTTCTTATTTAATTTGTGTCGTTACAAAGCATGTAAAAGTAATTCTGTTTATTGATTTAGATGCAGAATTTTATGCTCTACAACATTTATTTGAAGCATTTTTGCCTATGTACACAGGTATGATGTTCCACCCGGTACCTATATATATATATATATATATATATATATATATATATATATATATATATATATATATATATATATATATATATATATATATATATAATAATTATCACTGCGAACACACGAACCACGTCGTTTACGAATCGATTTTGAACGAACAAGTCCGTACATGCTATTCACAAATTGCATCGCGCATAGTCTGTAGCAAGCTTTACAGTTCACGAAATATTAATTCTGAAAATGATATAGGAGAAACCCCGTATATCTGTTATTTGAAAATGAAGATACATTAATTAATTAGTGAAAATAATGTATTGTCTATAATACATTGTATAGTAATATGGTAATATCACTATAGAATGTGTATAAAAGTATGAATCAGTATTGTATTGTATTATTATAATACCACTGCGGTTTCCTGTTGCAATTAGCAGCGCTGTAAATTTCACAATCAAAGGCTTTGTCGGCGCATCCTAAGCTGGAAGCCGCAACTCCAATAATGGTTTAACACGGTCATATCACACACTGGCACTGGCTCATCTAATACTCAGCTCCAATGCTATGCTACCAGCATAACTAAGTATACTAGAGCTGGTATTATACTACGGACAGATATTAATATGCACATTCTAATTAATCTCAATGTTGTAATTTATTTAAATACAAAACATATGAGATACGCTGTTCATACAATTTCGTTTTGTTATAGACATGGTAATAACACCAACTGTCATCAATATGATTATCAACCGAAGTGGAAAATATCCCATTTAGGTTATACCAAGGGTTACACATACCTACAATAATAATTACGTACATATTGCAATGTTATTATAAAGCAAGGTGTCTGTGGTGCCTACTCCGATTTTGTTATTCGCCACATCAGCATACAAACAAATATTCGAGCAAAAAAAAAAAAATTCAGATCCAAATTATTCATAATCGGTACCAGTCTGATTGCCTGTTTACGGATTTGAGCACCAAATATTTAAATTTGGAAAAATTCTGACTGCTATAAATTAGGTTTTTGTCAAAAACAGAGTTACAATGACCAATTTTGTATACTCGTAAATGTTTTCGGAGATTTTTTAAATTCTGATGTTAGTAACAGTGTAAGTGTCAAATAAATATATTTCATTTTAGTTTATGATTACCTGCCATTACTCATGGCATGCCTATTATTGATATTAGATTTAATATAGTAAAATATTTACATCAAACAGTAAAGCACTCCTTTAAATTAAAATTCAAGGTATTTATTTGTAGATTAATAACATAATAAATATAAATTTTAACTCTAACCTAACTTGTAAGTACAGATGCGGACACACTACTATCACGTCACGTAAACTCGCATGATTTCACGTGTTAGTGTCAAATTCTTGAAACCCATATTTCTCATTTATTTATATTGCTTCCACATCTTGTTATGTGATTTCACACGAATGCTACAAATGACAACAGTGTGTGATCTCGCAATGTAAATAAATGGGAATATGGGTCTCAGAAATGGACAATGGGGTCCTACACCCTAATTTTTATTTTAAATGAAAATTCGTTTAATTGTGAAGCAATTCGTAATATTAAAAAGTCATAATTGTTTTAGTTCAAATGCATTTGATTTTTAATGAAACCTATAGTTATCTTTCTCGCACCAATTTCTGTAGTAGGCTTGGCGAGAAAGATACCAATGGTTGTGACGTATATGTATAGATGCTTAAAATCTCAAATATTTCAAAAACTAACAATAGAGCAGTTGCAAGAATTTTTATATGACTTCTAATAAATTTTAAAAGATACTGTTCTTCAAAAAACCTCAAATTTGAAAATATCACGAAATATCCATTAGATATTTTATATGTAATTATTAAAACAGAATGTGACGTCAGAGCACATACAGTTTAACATGTGACAAACTATCGCCTACTTTCATTTATATAAATAACGTAAATTGTTTTCCTATTGGCTATGAATGACGTACTGTATATGCTCCGACGTCACAGGAGTGGAGTGTTGTTTTTCATGACTATTTCTGGCGCCAATTTTTTTTTTATTATTATTATTGACGAAAATAACATTAAATTATTATAATTTTTTATATTACTATGAAAAATATTGCATAAACTTTAATTTAAAATACTTTTTAAAAAATGTGAAACCGGCTCATTTTTTAAAAACTTTTTTCGTCTCAATCATCATTTTTTCTTATATACTTTCAATATAACAATTTACTCAATTTTTTGTTATAGTGGACGACCCTATTCGTAGTATTAAAAAGTTGTAACATTGAGAAATGTTACCAGATATAGAGACGCATTTCAACTTAGGCGAGATGTAAAGAGATGAGTTTCAGTAAAGTCAGCATTAATCACTTAGGAACTGTCTTGCCGAAGTCTGATGCGACAGTACGTAAATATGCGGCTCCAAGCGAGGTTAAATTGCAGATAACAGTTCTATGTATTTTGTACAAATGTCATACAGATAGTTCCTTGCAAAAAATATTTTTCTTGTACATTACCTTAAGGCTGTTGTATGCATTTTATACAAATTCTATACAGAAAGTTTCTAGTAAAAGATCCTATATTTCCAGTAAAATTATAACATAAACATACATGTCAATTGCACTTGTCACTAATACCTTTCAATCAAAATTTTCTTAATATAGCAGCTGTTTCCAGAGTTATAGCATAGCTGGCTAATTTATGATTTTTAATTTCTTTATAATTTTTACCTCTCGCTAAGAGAGGTATTGTATTCATGCTAAAAATCGCATATCCAGATTTTAATGAATAAGCACGTTTTAAGGTCCCTAGAATCTGATTATAACATTTTTACGATGATGTCCGTATGTGTGTGTGTGTGTGTGTGTGTGTGTGTGTGTGTGTGTGTGTGTGTGTGTGTGTGTGTGTGTGGGGATG